>JAFBJZ010000408.1:5605000-5700000 GCA_016785225.1 Psettodes erumei
ATAAAAACACCATCCCATTACTCAGGTCCTTTCAACGGATTGTCGCACACTTCTAATCTGCCCAACACTCAAAGATGGGCGCACAGCTGGTTAACCGTCGACGAAATCTGCCACATTAACAGCGGTTGATACCGCTTCTCCGACCCGCGGCGAGGCTCCCGGTTCACTTTCTTTATTTTGCCGAATTCAATTTGATGATTATTTGGCAGCAGCGGCGTTCTGATCTTCTCCCCCAGCGAGCGAGTGTGCGCGTGGACACGTGGGAGCCGGGAGCCGTCCGAGTCCACGGGTTGGACTTGCAGCCGCAGCGGCGAGACGCCAGGAATCGTATGGGGCTCATGTACAGAGAGTATACAACACATTGCACAATGACCAGAGCCCGCGTCCGTGACTTCGTTCGGTCCAACCAACAGCTCAAAAAGACAAAAAACAGACAGGAACATGCATCACATTTTCCCGTTTGAGCAGCTGGAACGAACAAATGTTTGGATTAATCAAACAAGTGTTTCCGCTTCAATATTTTGCCACCCTTTCATTAGATTTTTCCAATAATTACATCTGTTTTGGGCCCATTTTTACATTCCATTTCTCAAATATCGTTTCTTTGCTCCAGATAAATAGCAGTGGAGCAGCTGCCGCACACCTGAAAACACATCACTTCCTGTCTGTGGAAGGAGCTTCCAGCGCTCGCAGCGCCGCTGCTAAAAACTCTCGATCGGCTGCGTCGTCGTCACTCGGCCGCCATTTATTTGCACGAAAGCGGCGCGGCTCGACGCCGATGCGCAGAATGGCAGTCACGCCGAAAAGGCCTCGCCGCTCCGGAAGCGGCCGAAGAAAAGTATTAAAGGAAGCGCGTGATCCTCTCACCTGCCCGCACGGGCAAAACGGATCAGTCTGTGAAACCGAGCCTGTTGATGCGGGATGCTAATTGGAATTGACCGCAAGTGCGGTGGCAGCTCGGTCCGAGCGCCCGCCCCCCCCCCCGGCTGCCGTCCGGGACAGGGGGGACAGTCTGCCCTCTTTCTCCCAGCAGTGGAGGGGGGGGAGAGTCAGCTGAAGGGAGGATTTCTGGGAGGGGGGGTGTGGGGTGTGTGTGTGTGTGTGTGGGGGGGTAACAGCTTGGAATTGATTTTGCAGAGGCGGGAGTCTAATTGAAGTTCGGGTCGAGAGAGAAACAGAAGGAGGGAGGGGGGGGAGAGAGAGAGAGAGAGAGAGAGAGAGGGAGGGCAACATAAAATCACTGTGAGACCGAGTCCACCTGCCATTTTAAGACTAAAAGCTTTCAGTTGCCTGCAAGGCCCCTAATCAATGCCAGAACTGTTACACACACACACACACACACACACACACACACACACGCTCTTCATCTGCTGTGTAGCGGGGGCCCCCGATTCATTCCTGCCAACGGATCAAGCAAATCACACGCGCGCGCACGCACTCCCAGAGTGTAGGACTCATTTGTAATGGGGTAACAGCATGCAAAATATGTCATCTTAAATGTCAAACTTAATCAGAGGTTCACATTTCAATACCTCTCTCTCTCATTACCGGCCTCCCTCCCTCTGTTTCGACTCCCTCGCTCTCTCTCTCGCTCCCTCCCTCTCTCTCTCTCTCTCTCCCTGCCAACCACTCTCGCGAGCACAAGCGCCGCTCCTATCTGTCCATCTTTTCATCTAGCTCTCTCTCAATTAATCTCCCCGCTCTCGATCGCCCGTTTCCCTCCCTCCTCTCTGCTGCTGTCTCCTTCTCAATCTCCCTTTTTCTCTGCCCCCCCCCAGCTTATCCTTACAAGAGGCCAGATGTGTTTGTAGGCGTGCGTGTGATGCGTAGCGGTGTCGAAAGTGCAGCTTCAATCACTCTGCGTGACAGACAGATAAGACACCTATTCATGAGTCATAGGGAAGAAATGTGTGTGTGTGTGTGTGTGTGTGTGTGTGTGTGTGTGTGTGTGTGTGAAACAAAAAGCAGCTACTTTCTTTCATTTTAAGTTCTTCACGCAAGACAACTTTCAAACAGGACGTCACGCTACACCTTCACATTTACTCAATTTCTTAATTTTACCCGAAGTGCAGTTGTTTCTGGAGAAGTCAGGTTTGCTTGATTTGTTTTTTTTTTTTTTTTTTACTTTCATTTTGATCTTTAACATTCGCGGCCCGCGGCCGTCTCGTCTCTCGGCGGCACCTTTGAGCCACATCCCAGGAGCACTCAGGCCAAGTCGCTTCGCGTTTGTCACGTTAGCGAGTTCCGAGTGCTTCGAAAAGAAAACGAGCAACTTCACACAAACTGCAAAGTGCTCACAACTGCAGGGGGTGTGCAACCATGACTGCATCTACCCACATGCATCTACCACACCCACCCGACCAACCACCCGCCCAGCCCCCCCCCCCAAACACACACACACACAAACTTTATTAAAAGTCTATTAGGGGAGCCTGACCTCGAATAACAACATTGGATTACTGCACCACACAGGGTCTGGGAAGCACTGTACTCTGCGTGTGGCTGTGTGTGTGTGTGTGTGTGTGTGTGTGTGTGTGTGTGTGTGTGTGTGTGCGTACATGTAATTCTCTGCAGGAGGGCTTATTTACCCCTTAAGGGAGTCAAAGCAGAACACTGGTTAACACCACATGCAGACGCACACATGGGTGGGAGCGGTGCCGGATAACCACGGTCCTCCGTCTCTGCTGAAAAAGGCGGGGACCTCCGACGGTGACCTGCACAGCGATGCGGTTGCTCAGAAGGCGTGTGGACTGAACCGGCCTCACTTCTGCTCTGGACCCGGTTTCTCCGAAGGAAGTGGTGCGAACTTACTGGGTCCCACCGGGGGTTAGCAGGTTAAAACAAGCCACATTTTGTCAGATTAGCCGACACAATGGACTGTCTGTGAGCGCTGCAGACGATTACAGTCAAACAGCCGCCAAGAGGTTGCTGGTTCCGTTCCCAGTGGGGTAATAAGTGATGCTGAAATACTGTAAATCAGTATTGCAACGCGCACGCAGACAAGACACAGAAAATCCAGGCTGCTTGCTGGCACACACAACTCCATCATCACAACTCCACACACACACACACACATCCATGTTATTTCATTAAATGCATAAATGTGCAGGTGTGTGTGTCTGGATTTCTGGGTCTTCTCAGCGATTTGTGATATTTTAGTGAAATAGGGGAACAGAAGACACACACACACACACACACACAGACTATATATCTCTTCTGCTATTTCAATAATCTGTGACCTGAGAGTTTATAAGACTCAATAGTCTGGCCTCTGGAATGGCTGTCTGGATTTTAACTTTACACACACTCACACGCACACACACACACACACACACACAGTACTATGCAGACAAAGCTCCCCAGCTATAGTCCTGAGAGCACTGAACGCTGTCTGTGTGTGTGGAGCATACCATGTGTGTGTGGTCACGTCTGAGAAAGCTCCTTTAAAAATGGATCTCTCTCTCTCTCTCTCTCTCTCATCATAAGTGATGATGTCACCATTTTTTTTTTATTTTTTGCGGTAAGCACGTTGTGGTCAGCAGCTATCTGTTGTGTGTGTGTGTGTGTGTGGGTCTGCACGTGGGTGTGTGTGTAAAATCTCATTTATAACTTTAGGGATAAATCATGCAACTGTCAGGAGAGAGCACAGTTTCACTCACACACACACACACACACACACACACACACACACACGCACAGGAGTATGGAAAACACACACAGACAGACAGCGAGGAGTGTGTGTAATTACTTACTGCGGAACTGGCTGCCAGGACACAGAGGTTGGCAACGAGAAAAAAAGACGTATGGATCACACACACACACACACACACACACAAAGTACAGAAAGGGAAAACACATGTCAACGTGCAAAATCATATTTTTATGAGTGTATTTTAACAGGAACTGCCTCACAGAGTTTAAAAAAGTAAGTAAAAAAGCTGTAAAACAGAAATAAATGTGTTAAAAATGCACGTTAAATAGTTTAACACACACACACACAACACACACACACAAACATGTCCCCTGAAGCAGCCAGTGCGCTGTTACACAATCCCGCGACGGGGATCGATCAGCTGAACAGCGATTACATCTGACCGATTTCATTGTTGTCACGATCCGAATAAATAAGAACCGCTGCGACGGCAGCACATTAAAGGATTAGTTCCACCGTTTGCGTCTAATCATTTACATTATTTAAAAATAATCCAACTCCATTAAATCCTAATTTAGTTTCTTCCTCCACTTCATCTGAGCGCCATGCGCGGCGGGTGACGCGCCAACACACACACACACACACACACACACACACACAACAGCACAATCGTGACTTTGAAATCTGCCGTTGTTGCTTTAGATGAAACCGAATAAGGAATAAACGCTGGTGCTTCTCTGCTGAAATAGGTTGAAATGGAAGAGGCAGTTTCATCTGTGATAGAAGTATGAAACCCCGGCCTCACAAACCAAAGCAAAAACACACTGGAACGCAGATAACGCAATGCAGGCGCGTCATGTGTACACGCGGATGAAAAAACACATCAAAAGCCGGGCCGATAAATAATTGAAGGGTTTCCTCCAAATCTTAGAAATGTTGTATTAAAGAGTAAAAAGGACAAAGACAGAGAGGAGAGCGTCGTGGAAACGTCCGCGGTGATTACATGTCTCAAAACTGCAGCTGCAAAAAAAAAAAAAAAAAAAACGAATGAACAACAAACCCACAACATCAGCGCCACGCCACACAGCGGCCGAAGTCTCGCCGCTTCGCGCGTACTCTCATTCACGACGACGGAGTCTGTCGCAGGACGTGGATTTAACGTGAAAACTATCGGACACAGCCGAACCCGGCGCGACAAGGACACACAAAGGACCCACAGTGACGGGCTGTGCGACGTGACGAGATATCGCGCGGAGATAGGAAGGCGATCATCGTTTACTTCTTCCGTCTCACATCGGACTCCTGACCGCCATATTCTCCGTCATTTGGATGATGCTTTTGTGTGTGTGTGTGTGTGTGTGTGGGGGGGGGGTGTCCATGCAGCAGGCATGCAGGCAGGAAACCTGCATGAAAGCAATGCAAACAAACATGGATGCAGTGGAAGGGGCTGGAAACAAACCCCAGACTCAGATGTTGCGAGTGGCATTCTGACCGCAGCGCGCCATGTGGCAAAGCCTCGCCGGGACGGAATGAGATAACGGCTGCCGTTGCATTCGCCGAGACACGCGGCCACAATTTACACGGGCGAGAAACCCGGGTTTTTTGCAATTTCTCACGATTATGTTTTTTTTTTTTTTTACAAAACTGAACTTATAACCTTTATCTCACGCTCGTGGTGTGAGTTTTCCTACCTTGTATCACTGAATATTAAAAATGATTCAGATGTGAAAACATATCTAATAATAACGATGAAGTAATAAATCCCCCGTCCTGGTTTTTCTCACTTGTACCTGTGTACACGAGGATCATCAGGACCCGAGTTCAACACAAAATCAGTTTCCTCCTGCAGAAATCCAGATTTATTAACCTCAACAAGGCTCCTAAGCAATCGGGCTGCTGCGCAGAAGGAATAATAACCGGGTTACTGAGATGTGTGTAAACACACTTCCTCAGTTTGCTGAGAAGCGACAGACGCCTCTCAGAGAAGGGCCGAGCGAGGGAAAAAAAACAGAAAAGATGAGAGCGTGAGAGATGGTGGTGTGGGAACGGACAATTGTTTTCACACTTGACAAAGAAAGAGAGTCCCAGAGTGATAAAAAAAAAAAAGGCTGTCGCACCTGGACACCGCCCCCTCCCTTTCCTTTGCTCCCCCAATGGCGTTCCTGCTAATAGTGTGAAAGCTCGGGGGGGAGGTAAAAGTGTTTTTGTTTGTGTAGCGGAGACCCGACAACTTCCTCTTGACTTCCTGTGTTTACAGCTCGGGGGTCGATGGGGGACAACCAGGAAATTGCACACGCACACGTGCACTCGAGCCGGGCGGCGCTGCGATTTGAATGAGAGAGGACTGGATGATCAATAAACGTGTTTATAGTTCATGCGAATAGAAAACCTTTTAAGTAAAATGCAGGTTTTAACCGGAAGGTGACATTTTCCTTGAAAAGATGGGAAATCGCCGCGCTCCAACCTGACAGCTGTGTGGCGCGACAAGCCGTGCGCCGCGTCCGCGACTTAACCCGGCTGTCACTTCTGGGGGAAGACAGCGTCAGGACGCACGGCGACAGGCGAACAGTTGAAGGACACGCACGCGCACGGGGACACGCGACAAACAGAAAAGAGGAAGGAGGTGGATGCCACTGCCCAGTATTTCTCAATAAAAAGCTGAGATTCAATCACTTCCTTTCGCTGCGTGAATACAGTATATGCAGATTTGCGTGCGTGTGAACATTTGAGTGTAAGAGAGGAGGACGTGGTCAGACGGGCAGACACACACACACACACACACACACACACACACACACACACACACACACACAGGCAGACCAAAACGCATGTGAAGGACACAGACAGTTTAGAAAGCCTTGGGGCTCAGTCTGAGCTTTCATTTCCTCTTCCCCACATAACAACGGACAGATACACATGCACTCGCCGAGCGGATGGTTATGAGACTCTGGCCTGCCCCTGAGGGGTTACGGGCGGTAGACAACCAGCTCCAGAGAGCTTTACTGCAGACCCCCGCTCCGCGCTCCAGCAATCAGGAACCTTTTTTCGACGAGGAAAGACTGAGCAACAGCCACTTTGCCTGGGATCACAACGAACAGGAAGCATCGTGGCAGAAACAAAACAAGAACTATTTCCCAATCATCCTGTTGATAGAGATAATCCCGGCAATGGAACGATGATCGTGCATTCCAGCGGCCGAATGAATGATTTCCATTCCTGCAAAGGCACAGCGTTAGCTATTTTATAGCTTTAGGGCTAAAAACGACAATACCTGAAGCTCTGAGTAACGGAGGAAACGGAACGGGGCTGTCTGAAGACGCCTGACATTGTTTATGATGTGTGGAGCATTTCTGATTTAACCGACGGCCTGCCGTTCATTCTGCGGGAGCAGACGGATAATTCAGGGAACTTTGGAGGGCGCATGTCATCTTCTCCTCCTCTCAGAAGCTGTAAAAGTTCTCTTTTCCCAATTAAAGCTGCTACTTTGTCGCCCAGACACGTGGCGACAGAGGTCTGCCTGAAAAAAATAAAAATAAAAAATAAAGAAGTAAAACAGTTCATTTTTTTTTTTCTTTGTGAGCTCACATCCATCACTCTGCTGCGTCAGAGCCACGCATTGCTTTTCTCACTTGGTTTCATCTCCACTTTGCTCACACACACACACACACACACACACACACACACAGCTTTCCTGTCTTGGGGGAAGTTGCAGGTCGTTGCGACATTACAGCCTGAGATAAAAACGCCCTTACACACAAAATCACACACAACACAGTTGAAGACTTGCGGTAATATTTACCGGGATAAGGGTTTTTAGGACTTTTCTGACAGTTTTCTCCAGCTGCATGTGAACTGTATTGGAGAGCGCAACGTCTGTATTCAGGTAACACCGTTTTTTTATTATTTTAGATTTTCCATGCGTGTAAACAAAATGCAAATAAAGTCAAACATTACTGAGACGGTGAACGAACCCTGCGCTGTTACAATCATGAATAAATTGATCAAACGGCGACTTGCCTCAAAGCAGCGAGCCGCAGCTCCTGCAAAGATCATTATCTTCCTACGTGTTTTTCATAAAAGGTGAAAGGTCTGGACAAGAGATTTGATTTTATGTTCAAAAAACTCATAACAGATCATAATAAAATGAAACTTTGGCCGGGACGGGAAAGTAAATTCTTCAGTCTTGTTTTTTCTCACTTCAACGGTCCAGGCAGTCGCCGCAGCGCTCTTTGGCTTTAAAAGGGCAGCTAACATTCCCACAGTCAATATTAGCAGGTGACTTCAGATTAAAGTATGTGGAAAGCAGCTAATACCAGCTCCCTGCACTGTGCAAAGAATCACAGCACCACCGGCACCTTCAGCTTGTGGGGTTTCTCACAATTTAGCTGGGAATCAGATTTTCCCTTTCGCTGCTGATGGTCGCCTTCATTAGAAGCAGCAGCAGACCGGTCGTAAATGGAGAGGAAATGAGGGGAGAGAGATGGCAGGTGACAAAGAGCGAACGCCCCCAGACTCAGACCGGGGCGGCTGCGACCACGCGGTCTGAAACGGCTGCTGGTGCACGGCGACCGTCACGTACACCGACCTGATTCCATCGACTTCTGCATTGTCCTGTAATCGATCGCTTGTGATCATCTGCCTCGGTGTGCCCTGGATATTTTGTTGTTTGTTTGGGGTTTTTTTTTTTTGCAGAAGCGGGAGGAGCAGAGTCTCTCAGGAGACTCTCTCAGATGAAGATGTTATTCAGGGAGGGTTGCCCCCGACGTGGGTTCCTTCCGACTGAAATATCGACAGAACGGCATGGGCCCTTCATCGCGTATTGCGGAGCAATACCCTGTTTCTTTCTACTCGGGATGGGCCAATCTTTGCACTTGGTTTCCAGAGACACTGAGCTCAATCTTACCTGGGGAGGGCTTCATCCCGAGGGGCGTGATATCCAGTACTGCGCTAGCTATCGGCATCGCCAGACCTCAAAATAACAACGCGGCCACGTCTGGGAAAACGAAAGGACGAAGCTCTAACACACCCCATCTGTTCCGATCTGTCAGAACTTATCAGCCTCTTTTTTTGTTTGTGCCTGCCTAGGCCAAGTCATGCGACCTCCGCTCGATCAGGATGTCTTAAGTAGGTCAAAGATTTACAGGAGATTCAGGTGTGGATCAGTAATAAGAGCGCAGGTATGTAATCTTTAGTTCTCACACCCATCTAACTGCTGGTACACCCTAAAAAAAATCCACACGCCGACACACAAATACAAGCACGGGCGCGCACAAACGCACCGAGTTTAGTGCTTAAACCTATTTATCTGTTACTACACCCTAAATCCTTTCATCTCTTATTTTATAGCCGGCCCCTCCTTCAAGTCTTTCCCTTCTTTTCATCTCTTCTCATTCTTCTCTCTAATCTCTCTCTGAGCTTCGCTGCTGATAAATGATAGACGAAGAAAAAAAAAACACAACAAAAAAAACCAAACAGAATTCCCTTGGGGTTCTGGTAAGACTTTTATTTTTCCACGTTCAGTTTTTACTACGATTGACGGCAGAAAGTGTCTTCTGCATTTTCTAAAAAGGTTTCGGAGCCCCGGGGCCAAACCACAAACAGCATCTTGTAAATTGTCAAATATACATGGACATTAATGGGTAAATCAGCCAGAGGTACAACTGAGTGTTCCCCTCTATCTGCCCCTCGGCTATCCCCTTTGTCCTCAATCACTACCTGTTGTCGGTGTGTAGTATTTGCACTTGCGCTGTTGAGCACCAGTTATGCATGAGCCAAACATAACAAACCACAAATCTGGCAAGGATTCAAACACCTGAAGACACAGCTAAAAAAAAAAAAAAAAAGCGTGTTCGCAGCTCGACAGTCGCTACCCGTTCGGTTCCTCTTGGGCTGATTTACACTTGAGACGTCGAGGCGTCTCGGCGGGCCGACCTGTGGGTCCCCGACATCAGACGTCCTCACCTCTGATCAACGCCTGCTGTGTGAGAAGTTCCCGCAGCTTCGTCCGTCCTGCCGAATATCAGTACGCAAAGGGGACAGGAGGGAATCCAAACTCCGCCACTGTGCACTGCCAGATTTATCTATTATCTTTCGGCCTGTCAAACCTGAAGCCCTGCGTGTTTCTGGATGCGATTACACCGGCTTAGTCTCTACCAAGAACTGTGTGAGAGAAGGTAGATGATAGATAATCGGGAGTTAGACACACAAAAAAAACTAAGAGATTAATGAGATGCAGAGATATTTAGTCTGCAGCATAGTTTTCATTTGGTGTATTTCTTTTTAGGCAATAAAATAATATGATAAATTAAATTCTAGTTAAGAGGAAAACAAGGGAGATGGGATGGGGGGTTAGAAAGACAGCCTGAAAGGGAAGAGATGGGGAGACGGAAAAGAGGAACGAGATGTGAATTCAATGCCTTAAAAGCAGCTCTGAGTCAAACAGTGTGATAAGAATCAGTCACACACACAGCCACACACATGCACACGCACACACACGCACGCACACACAAGCGCACGCACGATCCCTGATCCTCTTTTACTTTGAACCTCTTTGGACAGATAAGCAGATAAGAAGTGTTCAATTACTGTTCAGTTATGGGCTGTGTGTGTGTGTGTGTGTGTGTGTGTGTGTGTGTAAATGTGTCACAGGCAGAGAAAGAGAAAGCCAGTGAGACAGGAGCAGGGACGAGATTCTTTCCACCTATGTGTCATTTCCTCCCTCTCTCGTCTCTCCCTCTCTCTCTCTCTCTCTCTCTCTCTCTCTCTCTCTCTCTCTCTCTCTCTCTCTCTCTCTCTCCTCTCTCTCTCTCTCTCTCTCCTCTCTCTCTCTCTCTCTCTCTCTCCACGAGCCTACCTTGCTCCATCCTCCCGCTCTCACTGCACGTCCCCCTGAAGCAACACTTTCAACTATCCGCAATAAAAGAAAACAGATTAGAGCTGTCGAACGGCGTTAGCGGCGAGCACGCCGTCGATTCCGGGCCGTCTGACAGCGTGTCACCTGCTGATCACACGGGGGGGGGGTTGTTTGATGGGACGCCCCACCCGATCCGCCGCGGTAGCGAGGCCGTGTCGTCTCTGGCGGGCCTTAAGGGGGAGATCAAATGTCGGGGTCGGCCCTGAGCAGCGCCGCCGGGACTCCGTGACGTGGACTCCGGCTAACTCCCCAACCCAGCGCGGTCCTGGTCCTTTGGCACGAAGGCGGGTTGCGAAATCTTGGGGGCGGCGATATGATGATGAACAGGCATGATGACATATTACTGGATAGTTTGATTTCTTCCAAATGTTGGTAAAAAGATTATTGTTTTTAAAAAGGCTGCGATGACGTATTCAAATGTCTCGTTTTGCCTGAGTAACACACGCTGGTGCCTTTTTCTGCCCTGGCCTACGCGGTGAGGGAGAGGGTGGAGCCGCCGATCCCAGAGCTGTTTTTTCTACACTGGAAATCTGTCAAGAGTTTTTTTATCAAGATAGGGCAGCGCTCAAGTGCACATGCCAAGGGTAGCAGGGCAGGGTGGCAGAGTGACTAAAGACTAAAGCATCCCTCTGCGAGGAGGCCAAGTTATCTCCTTCGTGCGGCCGCGAGAATCCGCCCTGCTATAGAGCGCGTCCTTGAGCGAGACGCCGTGCTGTTCTGGAGCTGGAGGCTGCGCTCTAGGTGGAAGGTGGTGTTGGTGTTTTGTGGGGTGGGGGGTGTAATTTCACTACAGGGGATGAGTGGAGAACCACAAGAAAATACAACAAAAAAAACCAACAACAACAACAACAACAAAAGCCTGGGAGCTAAAGTCACCAAAGCTCCACACCTCCCTTCGCCACAAAACACTCCGGTGGCAAATTATCTGCCTCCCCCCCTCCTCCTTCTGTCTATGTGGCACTCTTTTCTCTTACTGCCTCCCTCTTCCTCTCTCCGCCTGTCCTATTATGGACATAGCAACCGCGTTGCTGTCGGGACGACGAAAGGTTTGATTCACCGTCTGTCCCCATCCGAATGTGCGCCCGCGTGCGTGTGTGTGTGTGCGTTAGATAGCAGATAAGAGCCATATATAAACATCACTTGAAAGCAGAAATGTAAATGTTTAGAAGTCCCTGCAGAACACAGACCATATCAAGATACCAGAGAGAGCACGGGAGAGAGGGAAGAAGAAGGAGGAGGAGGAGGAGGAGGAGGAGGAGGAGGAGAGAGATTAAAGCAGGGTTCACACCGGGCGAACGAGCGGGAGGCTGCAGGCGAGACTCCAGTCATCGATGCGGCTCAGCGGTGTCTCAGAGATGCGCGTCCAAAACCCTCGCTGCGCCGCCGGTCAGAAGATTGACCAGTCCGACGCATGGGACGCCTCGGTCGGGTTAAGTTCTGAGAGCGAGGGGGAGAAAGTTCAGGGGCCGTTCTCCACTCAGGCACCTGTCGCATCACACTAACTTCCTTCACCGCATGAGGAGGGGGTCGCCATGTGTCGCACGCAACGCACGCACACAGGAAGCTGGCTCTGCGACACCCCCCACCTGAGGCTAATCTTTTACTTTAAGAGAAAATGCTTAAAAATGACGCCACGTGTGACGACCCCCGCCTGTGGACACGGGGGTCTCCGAGACCAGTCTGCAGTCCTGTGTGTTCGTGTCGTGGCCACGAGATTTCAGATCCCCCTTCTCTACAGGTTTATGAAGAAGCTCGCGCACGTTCAACGCTCAAACCGAAGCTGCGAGCATCATGAGTCAAACGGGATGGCTTTCTCGTGATGTCATCGCTCGCAGCTTTTGTCAGGTGGTCTCCAAAAAGTACGGATGCGAACGTGCGCGCGCCTTCGAGCGTGCGCGCATCCTCGCGTGAACGTGTTTGTGCGTATATGCTATATATTCTTACTTAAGAGTGTACATGTATGAGCGTGTGTGTGTGTGTGTGTGTGTGTGTGTGTGTGGCGTGTAAATGAGTGAGTGATTGTTAGCAGAAGCTCGTTAACCTCAGAAGTCATTACCACAGCCCCGAGGTTTACGCCAATTAGACAAAATAAACGACGAGCGAAAAACAAAACAGGCAAATGGAAAACAAGGGGAGAAAAGAAAGTGATTACTGACGGAGGAAAGAAAAAGAACTTAAGGAGATTATTTTCACCAATCTGTGAGCAATTCTCAACAAAAAAATAAACCCAGATATAAATGACGCGACACAACTGCTGTGAAGAGAAGTCATCGTCGCGCCACCGAAGTGAAAAGCGAAGCGCCGCATTAAGTCGACAATTAGTCCTTAATGCTGCTTCAGACACGGCAACAAAGCAGGAAGTGGGAAGAGAAAAGGAAAAGAACAAACTCGAGGAGACACCAAATCGAGAGATCAAATGAGACAAAACGAAAGAATAGCTGAACAGTGACTGTGCTTGTGTGTGTGTGTGTGTGTGTGTGTGTGTGTGTGAGAGAGAGAGAGAGAGAGAGAGAGAGAGAGAGAGAGAGAATGGTGTAGTATTTGACATCACTACTCGTATGTAGTCTTTTTTTTTTCTCAAGACGTTTTTTGTTTTTACAGCTTCACTCCGGGCAGACCACACCGCTGTACACACATTCATCCACACAAATACACATTTTCTCTCTCTCTCTGTCTCTCACACACACACACACACACACACACACACACACACACACACACACACACAGAGAGTACATACACCCGTACACACGGACCCCTAAAGGGGCCTTTTTTCCACATTGGACCATATGGTGCAGACAGGCGCACGGAAACAATTCTCTAAAAACAACACACACTCTGCACTTAGAAATCTGCCACACAGCTACACACACACACACACACACACACGCACACACACCAGACAGTTAAATCTGCTGAATGAATTGCTGCCTTGTTCGGCAGTGCACTAATAGCAAAGAACCTGCCATGAAGATTACCACACACACACACACACACACAGAGAGAGAGAGGCTCAGCATTAAGCATTCTAGGGCACTTATCCATTAGAGAGGTTAGTTATTTTCCCCAGTCTAAAAGTAGGTATTCGACTTAATATTCCAACTGAGGCGGGTGTAAATCTACAGCTGGGGCAGATGTCTGCGAAAAGCCGGCGCTCTTTCAGGGGCCACGGAGCGGAGCCTGGCCGCTTATATACGGGCTAATTTAATATTTGACTTGTCTGCTATCAAAAAGTTAAACGCCGTGTCTATCGGTGGAGAACTGCTGCGCGCACAATGCTCTGAGTGGAGTGTATGTACCCGCGGCGCATCGTGCTTATTTCCAACAACTTTTAGCAGGAAAGTATATCTTTGCTCAGGGATCCGCGACGCTTGGCTAATGGTAGGACAAAGATTTTTTTTTAAAAAAAGGAATACTGGTAGATTAACAGGTACAGTATGATTCGGGGCCCGCTGAATGGGCTGAAGGGGAGAGAATATCAGGAGAGGTGGGCTTTGACGTCAGGCCCGCAGAGGTTTGGGGTCAGAGTTCACACCGTGGAGAAGGCCCACACGCCAAACCCAGGCAAGATCTTAGCTAAACAAAGCACAGACACCTCCTTATTAAGTCTGTGTTGAGATCATCATAACATTAATCTGATGGTAATACACTCTGTCTTGTTACCCCCCCCTACACACACACACGCACACTCTAAATCCAATCCAGCGTTGTCTTTTTTTTTTAGCTTTTTTGTCACTTCTGCCAGTGATTTGGAAGTAATTAACAGTAATAATGTTTAAAAAGTTCCTCATCCAATCTCCCATTCGAAGCTGCATTTTTCTCCTGCCGCAGTTATATCCATTTTTTCTCTGCCAATATCTTGATATCCCTTTTTTTTTTTTTGGCTCGTGCAGTCAAAGACGCAGCGGGTCCTCCGCGATACGCTCGACAGTATGGAACTTTTCATGTTCCATTACCGGCGATTGGCCCTGAAAGGATTCGGGAGTCAAACTCTGCGGTGTTTGTTATTGCAGTCAAACGTATCCGAGGGACTCGGATCCGCCAGGAGACAAAAAACGTCCGATTTTTTTCCAGTTTGGGCTTCCTCAGCGCTGATTCATTAAGACCGAATAAGTGACGGCCGCAACGGTGAGTCGCCTCGCCCAGGTTTCCGTGAGAACGGGAGAGGGGGCGTACAAAGCGGCGTTTCCCGCATGTAACACTTTTCGCATTGGAAATACCATAAGCAGTAATTGTTTTCACATGTTGTTGCACATTTTCTGGTGACAGAAACGATTATTATAAGACCGCCCCGCTGTTGCAAATCAACACAACTCACAGGAAATGTGGGCCTTATTAAAAATACTGTCATTTCTGAAGTACCGACACTAAAATACTACACTAGCACCGTTTCCTTCCAGTACAACAGAGTACTGCAGTGGTGTCGGTATACCGTGCAGCTCCACGACGCATGTTTACAGAAATACCGAGTCAGCGCCCCTCTTGTTCCTCCGGGCGATGCTTGTTTTTCCCCTTTCCGTTCATCTCTGGCGACAATTTTTGTGCCCGCATTGTTCCACACGCCGCGCTCCCAGCGCAGTCACTGGCAGCACAACCCAACAAACATGGCGTCCTGCGGCGAAAAGCCACCGTGGCGCGGTGACTGATTTGGTTGCGTGGCGGGCACCTGGACCCGAAGAAACTACCATGTTGGAACTATCTGTCGGCTCCCAGCTACTGTTTTTTTTTGTTTTTTTATTGTTCTGGCGAGCCGTGCTGCCGCTGCCAGGTGCCCTGGCTGCCGCAGCTGGTCGAGCTGGATGCTAGCTGCCGGGCAGGCAGCTCCGCCTTTATCGTCTCGGGGGCGGCGGCGGCGCTCCTGCTCCTGTTGAAGACCTGGCGGCAGCGTTATCAGCGGCGGCCCGAGCCTCTGCCTTTCCCCGTTTCGCCTCTGACAATCCTCTCCTGACGACATTAAACGTCGACGTTAAACGTGAGGTCACCCGCTTCCCGAACGTTGGCGGGGCCACGTCGATGCAGCGAGCATCCACGAGTACCGCGTGTCACCCCCGCAAGTAATACCCTGTGACAAAAAAATGTTAAGTATCAGCAACCCCCATCCCCAGAAAATCAGTTTAACTTTTTGTCAAAATAAGCAGCCGCATTTAAGCTGACACGGCAATAATTCCTGCACCTCAGACGGGGCTGCAACTGCAGAGTGATTTTTCCCTTCCAGACATACCAGGAGCAGCACACAGCTGTACAGTTCAACCAGCATATGGATTAAATAAATACAGTCTGCGCAGAGCTTGTTAACACTTGTTCAGTTTGGCTACAACGCGCAGTTGTAGCCAAACCGAATGGAAAAAAAAGTAAAAGCAAGCACGCACGCACCCACCGGACAGGGGGCGCACGGTCCGAGCCGCACGCGCACAAACACAAAGAGGTGGCCGCACACGCCGGCGAACGCCCCCCCAAAAACAATCTATTTTGCAGGTGAGTGGGTTTACTGCCAGAGCGAGTAGTGACACGCGCTCGCGTCTAATGGCTCGGAACGGCAAAACACAAACATGAACACAGACAAATAAAGACAGACAGGCGGTGGTGGTGGTGGGAGGGGGGGGGTGGAGGGGGGGGAAGCTTTTGATAAGGACTAAGTAGCTTGTGTGCGAGCAATTAGGAAAAAGTCCATCTGGTAATGTGCATTTACCTGACTGTGTGTGCGTGTGCGTTTGCGTTCCGAATGCTAATGTGGTCTCGTAGCTTAACCAGTTTGTCTTTCAGCCGGCACTGCTGTCTCAGACGCACAAAGTCGATGTTGCCTCGTCCTCTCTGTGTCTCACACACACGCACATGCGCACAGAGGCTCGGGGTGTAATTCTGCGGTGTAATAACATTGAAATACTGAACCGCTCGTCGGGGTCTGGTCTCCCTCTAGCTATGTGGTCAGTCGCTAACCTAATCTGATTAATGGATTTCAACCCCAATTCTGCTGCAAACACAGAAACAGACAGAGAGGAAGACAAATTGGTAGAAGCTTTGAAAACTAGGTTGGGCCCAATCCCCCCCCCTTTTGCCTAGTTACCGTTCTTAATCTGATTAATGGATTTTATTTTCTTTTTTTTCCCGGAAAGGCTGAAAAAAAAAAAAAAACACACTCTGGAGACCAGCAGTGGAAAACTAACGCAAGCGGTGGTCAGTTTTGGCTGCACAGGCAGGTGGACGGGAGATGAGGATGCACAATAACAAAAAAAAAAACATTTATGAGTTCCTGCTGCCGTGATAGCAGGGTCCCAAGGTTACACACTGCGTTTCCGACAGTTTTTTTTGTAACAAAAAGGCGTTGGGTGAGAGCAGCTTCTCTGTTCTCAAATCACATGCATGTACTTTCTATGATTGGTGTGATAGAAGCAATCTTGCCTGCATTGGTTCTGACATGTCATCTCTCCAGCAAAGTGCCTTAACTGGGCTCGGTCATAAGACGTATAATAATATTGTCTAATGAGCTACTGCAACATTATACTGACCAATTATCGATGACAGGGCAAATCAGAAGGCAAGCTGGGCCAACTGGGCTGAGTGTCAGTGTACTCAGCTGCGCTCCATCCACAGACGGTATGAGCCACGTCTGGCCCATGTGTGGCTGCCAGATTCGACAAGGTATCGAGGCCGCACCCCCTCCCCCGGGGGAGGAGAGCGGGCTCCGGTCGGCGGCGGGCAGCGCTCGGAGGTTCTGGATCTGAGTCGGAGTCAGCGAAGAGGATTAGCGTGTGATCCTGCGGAGGCTCGGGTGTTTCTCCAGAAGAAAACATCCGGCCTCTCGGGCGGCCGCGCGTCACGACTCCAGCCCCGGGTCGGACTCATCTGCAATGATTTACTTCGATGGAGCGCTAACTGTTTTGTCTGCAGAACGTCAGAAAAATAAGTGACTTCTGTTGGCTCTCCCAGACCGACACGCCAACGTCCCAACGCGGCCGAGAAAACTGGGATAATGGTGGCGACCCGAGGAAGTCCGCTGCCTCCAACTTCATCCTGTTAACAAATCGCCAGGATGCACGCGGAGACGCAGACCATGAGACGCACGCGCACTTTTGATCTTTGATTGATTGTACGTCCTTTAAGCAAGTCAGTCATTAACAAACTGACAAATTCAGTCATTAATTGCCGTGACTGCTGGTGACACCTCCGTTATTAATATTTTCTTGGCGTAATAAATGAGCCTTAATTGGAATTAATTAGAATTAATTGTTTGGGGTAGAGTGTGTGTGTGTTTGTGTGTGTGTGGGGGGGGGGTAGAGAAATACCTGCTGTGTGCACGTGTGTAACGGTGTTAAGTGGTCTAAATGCCTCTGTGCAGGAGGATGAATGGGTATTTGTTGCGCGCTGAAACGCTGACACACAAACACCGTTTGCGAGCGTGAGAGCTCAATAGTGTTACGCGGCGCTGTAAAGCGAAGAGGAGATGAGGTCATCGCACAAACACACAATGAGCGAGCGGCTGACCCATTTCGCGCAAGTGGGCCGACAGGTACGCACGTGTACGTTCACACGTTCTCTGCGTCGGGATGGACGGACGTTCTGAGGGAGAACTCATTCACAGGAACGAGCCCCCGCAGCGTTCTGGCAGCGCGAGAGTCAAACCCCGCCGGCGGGGCCTGAGTGAATCGCCTCGGCTCGGCGTCCCTCAGCTTTCTGACAGTTATCCGACTCGTAGCGGCGCATCAAAGCCCGCGTGCGAAGACGCAGCCCCGGGCGCACAAAACACACAGGCGAGCGCCGACCACAGCTAAAAGCATCAAGCGGCTCAAAGCAATCCGCCCTGCTGAATAACATCACCGAGCAAAGCCACCGCACCGCGTAATGAAAAACATACACAAGTACGCACAACATATGCCCTCGCTCGTTGTGCGCCAAGGGGCCTCATACGTACCGCGTGCTCGGTGAACATTTTATCTGCGCAGCGACACGAGAGTAACACGCATCAGTTTAAAAAAAAAACACGCACACGAGAGAGAAATCTAAAAAGTTTCAAAGATGAACTCTCCTCTAAAACTTACTTACTCAGGTAAATCACAAGCCTTTCAGTTTCACGCCGGTTTTGACTTTATTCGCCCCTTTTTTTTAATGATGAATGTGTGTGTGTGTGTGTGTGTGTGTTTGTGAAGGGAAAATAGCGTGCTTCAGCACGTGTGGTTACACAGGTGTACGGCGGCTGCTCGTGCGCGTCTGCACGTGTGTGCACTTGGTACGACCGCTGAAAAAAAAAAAAAACAGAAGCGGGCCTAAACAAATTCTGATATGTCGACCCGTCTTGAACGCACAATAATAATCCCAATCCAGCAAAAAAACACAGTGTGGTTAAAATGCATCGCGCCATGCGGCCACTACGTTAACTGCTCACTTCTCTGCGTCTTGCTCATACAGAAACGCACACGAGGTGCAGTGCAGACCGACTGCACACACACACGACATCTTGCTCGTATGCTTACAGACACACACACACAGGAAGTCAGCCACATGCAGCGTTTAAAACAGAATCGATACGATGTGCGCACCGTTGTAAATATAAGGCACCCGCAAAAACCGCTGCAGCTCCGCGAGCGCACTTACATAAGGACCTCCACCGTGCGCGTTCGCATTTCCTGCGGTGCATTAACCTGCGTGTGGGTGGGCGACGCTCTTGAACGCCTGCTCGCGGGCCGTCCTCTGCCGCGTGCTCGTCAACATGACCCCCGCCGCCGCGGCAGAGTCGAAGTTTAGCGGCGCATTTACAGCATTTGAAAGGCAATGTCAAAACAGTGGTGTCGGCGAGGATCAGTTCACAGGACGCGGCTGGGAACAATTACTTACATATTTTCGCTCTAAGTACATATAATCTCACTCGGCCGATTAAACAAGCGGCCGGGCTGCTGCCGCACAGGACCTCGCGAGCTCGGCTAATGAGGTTTGCTGAACCGGAGTGCGGCAAAGTAGGCATGATGGAGGAGCAGGTAACGGCGGGCCGAGGCTCGGGCGCCCCGTCGCGTCGCACGCACACACACGAGCGCGAGACGTTTCTCATAGCGCACGGGGAAGCATTTCGAGGCGACGCGCAGTCACTTCCTCCAACAGCGATGACTAAGAGCAGCCTTTTCCGCGCTGCTTCTCAACACGCCGTTGCTCCGCACGAATGCCATTCCATCAGCAGTCATTTAGTTCTCGGTGAAACTGAGAGAAACTACCCCCCCCCTCCATCTGAAGGCAATACCACTAATCTACCAGGACCCACGAACGGGTCGAGCTTCAGGAGGCCAGAGTGCCCATCAGAACCCCTTCACTTTAGTTTGATGAAATTCTGCGTGCACTTTGTGTTTGTTTTTGCTTTTTACTACACGGCCCATAGTCACAGCCAGAGAGAAATGTACACACACACACACACACACACACACACACACACAGACAATCACGTGTTTCTCTCATATGAGAAATAAAAGAGCTGTAACCTGCAATTTCCATAATTCTAACAATTCCATAAATCTTCAAAATGAAAGCGGCCTCTGCCGAGTGAATGCGGAAGTTTGTGCGGCGACAGCCAGAGATAAACTATGATAAACAGGGATCAATCACCACAACAATGAATTTATCTCAAATTGATCAACTAAAAATAACCACTTGATAATCTATTATTATGATCAATGATCTGAAAAAAGAAACACTATGAGGGTTTTATCCCACCCATAATCACTGAATGTTACTGAAACATGCAGCGATGTAATTTAAAAACTTTTTAAAAATAAATAATTTTGGACATTGCATAGTAAAAGGTATTAAAAGTTCTTTTATTTTCTTTTGTTAAGTCATTTACTTCATAGGAAATAAATTCATTTAAACGAGGGAGGATTAAAAATGACGTGAGACGTAGTAAAACATGCACATGTCCTACCTCTGCTGATCATCAGGTTATAAAAACATCATGGCTGACTCCCGGCCTTGGCATCAGTTCTGTTGAAGCGGCTCGATCCGACCCCGCGTCCGACGGCGGCGCAGCTCGGCTACTGGCCCGCCGTACTCCACACCGTAATGGGAAGCAGAAACCAGGTGCCAGGTCCAAACTAATATCCCTCCATGTCTTCTCCGGGGTCCGAAGAACTCCACACTCCACTTTTTGAAATTAAACTCCACGCAGCAGCAGCAGCAGCAGCAGCAGCTAACTTCGGTCCGGGGCTGTCGCTCCACCGACGCCGGGCAATACACTTTTGAGTTTGATCAAGTGTGTTGTAGATCCGTGTAAGAAGTATTATGCAGGCTGCCCTTCTCGCTGTCCTGTTTTGTTTTTTTTGGTTTTTTAGGGAGGGGGGGTTCTGGTTTGGCCTCTCAGTCACGGTTGTCAGAGTCCACCATCACCTTAACAGCCTGGAAAATGACAGAAAGGCAAATAACGTTAGAAAGTAGCACATTCTGCGACATTTACTGGAACCTATTTGACTTCAGACACTCTGCCCGCGTTTGACGTTTACAGGAAACAATTTGGTCCCCGGCTTTGGACAGTCTAAATTGACTGGCTGATCAAAAGGTGCGCAACGAGCAAAAATCTTCCGTGCCCTCCCGAGACCTCGGCTCAGTCCGACTCTCTAATCGTACCAATTTTACTTTATCACCAGATTTGACAGCTGACAACGTCTTCCACATGTGAAGACTGTTTTAAGGCCCTGGAATAAAGTCGAGCCACTGCTAATGTGTTGTAACCCCCCCCATAAAAAAAAAAGTTTAAGTGCACTGACAATTTCATTTTTTTTCACATTTTCCACTACAATCTGCGAGCTGCAAAATCCACCTTCCACCTTCTTTAAAAAAAATATCTTAGCGAAGAAGGCCAAGGGAGTACAATTAAGAGCATTTTTTTTTTCACAACAAACAGTGTGTGTGAGAGAAAGGAAGTGTTAAAGAAGTTGGCACAGTTTCATGACAGCTGTATATGAAGCAAACATATCAGTAATGTGAAAAGTTGGCCAAAGACACTGGTGACAAAAAAATAAATACTAATACTCGCATGAGGAATTAATTCAAATTAGGAAATCATTACAGCCTGTGCTGGCAGATCAGTGGCACCGGCGTTAAATCAACAGTTATTTATTTCGCTCTACTTCAGCACCGATCGCTTTGTAAATCAGGAGCCGAGCCGCCGTCGCCGTCTCTCCCAGGTATTAATAAATAAAATAAACGGCTGCGACTCGCAGTGCCAGCGGCTGGGACCGTTGACGACGACGACGCCGTCTTTATTTGGTGATTCTAGTGTTAAATGTCAGACTCTCCAGCTCTCAGTTCCCCCTTTTGTTGCCCCAACCACAAAAATCACTCCACCCTCTACGCCTGTACCACTCTCTCTCTCTCTCTCTCTCTCTCTCTCTCTCTCTCTCTCTGCCACCCCTTCTTCTTCTTTCCATCCATCTTGCCTCTCTCTCTCTCTCTCTCTCTCACTCCCTCTAACCACAAATCTAAATCTGAGTCTGTATTTATACAAAGCCAGTTTCCTTGGGTCAGTTCGACTGGTGCGTGTAGGTGTGTGCGTGCGTGTGTGCGTATCAGCGGATAAAAGGCGAATCGGACGTCGTCGCGCGCGCACGGTTCAGAGCAGAGTCTGTATTCGGATGTCGTTTCTTGGTTGCCCCCTTTTTTTTCTTTTTTGATAAAACAAAGATGAGACTGTGAATCTTGAGACATCTTTCTCTGCAGACAACAGAAATACCCATTTCCAATTTCACAACTGCCCTTTATGCAAAACCACAAAAGAGCTGAAATGGACGCGCAGGAAGGACTTTTCATGTCCCAGGATACCTGCTGAGCGGTTCACCTGGGCCCGTGTGGTCCCGACCACATCCTCCTGCCGTTTCTCACTCTGTTTGGACTGAAGACGGAAAATTAACACACACACACACACCAGCCATTTGAGAAGCGGAGTGCGTCATTATCTGAAAAGGGATATCTGCTGTTTGAGATGGCTGGCATGAGGATTAAAGCACATTATGAGTCATTACTGAAATTATGAGTCATTAAAAAAAAAAAATAGAGCGGGAGAGAGAGAGAGAGAGAGAATGTTTTAGAGGATATCAACAGGTTTTTTCAAAAGAAGAAAAAGTGGCTGATGATTTCCAGGCAGACGTTCGGGAAAACGTTCACACGTCCCCAGGTAACCTAGCGCTTCCTCCAGGGCGATAATAAAGAGTCGCTAATGAGAGCGTCTGCCAATCCACCGCTTCAGACGGACGTCGAACTTTTAACGATCCCGAACTCAAAACACGGCGACATACACTGGCACGATCGCAGTCACACATGCTGATGCGTTCTCCAGACGAAATTACACCGAGTGAGCGCACACGCACACGCACGCACGCACGCCTGCACAAAAACACACACGCATGCTTGCGGTGATTACATGATTGACCACATAATGGCATTAGCTATTAGAGCTGAAAGAAAGTCAGAATGTTCCCTCCGAAAGTGAAAGGAAGAGAGAAAAATCAACAGCAACAACAAAAAAAAGGGAAAAAGCCCAACTGGAAGGCAACTTACTCATTAGTAGTATTCACAACAGGAAGAGAAAAGGGAGGAGAAACGTTTTCTTTTTGTTAAAAGAGCGAGTGCGACTCCAAATATTTTCCCTGTGGATCTCTGACTCAGTCGAGCTGCTGCTTATTCATTTACTCAATCACTCGTCTTTCCCTGCCCCTCTGTTTTTCTCCTTATCCTCCTCTTTTTTTCTCCTTTATTTCTCCACCATGACTTATCTTGTTTTTTTCTTTTTTTTATTCCCCACACTTTTTCTCACTATTAGGGCCCCCGTCAACTTAAAACTCTCCGTCTCACATTTCCTCCCTCTCTCTCCCCTCCATCTCGCCATCTTTCCCATCAATCCATCACTGAGCTCTCTGCCATACTCATGTGCTTCTTCTGTCTTGTTTTTCCATCTGTCAATGTGGCTGAGAACCCCCCCCACCACCTCCACCACCACCACCCCACCCCCCGCAACTCTCCCCATCACCACAGCCGCTGCCTCCTGCACTCAATCCCCCCCCTACCCTCCACGAATGTGTGTGGTCCAGTCCGACTATAGACCGTTACATTGTCCCAGACAGGTTGGACTGCGCCACTAGCCGGCAGACGAGGGAGGTGGGGGAGGCGGGTGGTGGTGGGGGGTGGGGGGGGGTCGGTGGAGAGCGGGGGTTCCTAGGGAATGTTTGTTTTTCTGTTTCCAATTTGGTCCAGCCCGAGGAACTCCACACTCCGCTCTGTCTCAAACACACCATTCATGACGGCCTGACGTACATGATTACACACAAATACCCACTCACTAACTCTCCCTCGCACACACACACACACACAGTCGCAGACATGTGCGTGCGCGCACCCGCGTACATATGTTGAGCAGGCTCGTTCGCCACCGCACCGCACGCGCGAGCGCGCCGACGGCCGCGCACACTCAAGTTCGTTCTCAATCATTTCCACCATGAAACGCAAGCCCTTTAATTTATCTTTGTTCTCATCTTTTATTGTTTTCTGATTTGTTATTGCTAATGCCATTTCAAATGACATGGCGGTCAAACTAATTACGCTCGTTTCTTCCTCGTCTTTCAGCGATTTTTCTCCTCTGTTCCCGGGGAAGTGATTGTCTTTGAAAGGCCTTTTTGATGTGTCTCGCTGCATTTTTAGACATTATGTAGACAGAGCTAAGCTCCATGTTCCACCAATTACAGCACAGAGAGCACATTGTTTCATATTCAGCCCAACTCGGCCGTTCCATCTGAAATGGATTATTTTAGGCAGTTTTGTTGTTTGGATTTCCAATGCAGAGGGCTGATGTTCGCATGTACTAATAAAACAATCTTGTATCGATACAAACAAACGCGCGGGCCAGCAGATAGACAGATATAGGGGTTTCTTCTGAAGCCCGCCGGTTTGTTTTCAGATGTCATGTAGGCCGACTTCGGTTCCACATTCCATCAATTACACGTCGGACAGACAGGAAACCGCACTGTTTTTCAAAAGCCCCATCTGAAAATTATGGGATTATTCTGTTGTTGCGACTGTTTGTGTTTTAAATTCAAAGAGCGTGATGTTTAAAAAAAAGTTCTATGAAATACTTAAGAGAGACAGAAACATCAGATAAAACACAAGCGGGATATTTTAACGGTTTTTAAAAGTTATCAAATTGTGGGTTGACTTTGACCAATGAAAACCCAGAAGAATCAAATATTGAACTGTAACAGCAAATTCCATCTGACAATAACAGGAGTTCTCTAGTCCACTGCCGCCTGTGATGACGGTCGGCATACATTAAGCAGCTGGGCTACTTAGAAAATAAAAGTGCATTTGGACATTTGTTTAATTTTTTAAAAACCTCTCACGCTGTTGAAATTGCTTTAAATGGTAAAAGTAAAACGACTAAATCAAAGTTACAGCACGACTGTCTGCCCAGGACACACAGGCAGAAAAGCTGAAGTGGGTCTCTCTTTTTCTTTTTTCTTTTCTTTTTTTCCTTTTTCGGGGATGTTGACTCATCACTACAGCAACATGGATTCAACATCGCAAGTAGAATAAGAGGCAAAGGATCGGGCAAGGGCAGCGGATAACAGAGGGGATGCATCTGTTCCTCATTCCACGTTTAGACGTTCACGTTTAAATCCCCAGAATCTTTTATGGCGAAATTGGCGTTAGGAGCGCACAAAATGTAAACACAAATGTATTTTTCTTTTTTTTTTTTACTACACTATCGCTCTACCGTTTAGGACGAGCCAAACGTGCTGTTAATATGTCGCCCCTCCCCCCTATCATAGGAAATACACAGATGCCACATCAAGTCAGTTAGTGCTAACTACGCTGTTAGCATGTGCGAAACGAACTGATGGGGCATATGGTAAAAAAGAAGAAACAATACAGTTTTTATCCCTCAGCTAGAACAAACTAACATGATAGCTCCCGGCGGAGGACGTGTCAGAAAACGGAGCCCGCTGACGAGTAGCTGACACTAACTGCCGCTGTCCGCGTCAAAGCCGCCATCGCTGGCGACTGTCTACGGTTACGTTTCGGAATACTGCGCCGCTCCTAATGAGTTCCTCTCGTCTGGTGAGTCCAACCTCGCAGCTTAGAGCCATCAGTCAGATTAGCGTCAAAGCCGATCGTCAGGCACGTAGTCGGTGGCCATTTTTCAGGATTAATTAATCGTTTCAAGGCGCTCCCGGAGCAACGCCTCCAACATTGCGCTACTTCCAGTGCCTGTGCGGGTTTTCTCTGCTTTACTTTGACTCCTCTGACCGGAATAGTTTGGAGCTTTTCGTGTTTCTTTGTGAAAAATGAAAGTCGTATGAAGACATGAACTCGGAATCCGGAAAAATTTGAACTTGTGGAGGGAGGTGGAACCAAAATGTTCCCACAGTGCTGACCTGAACGATGCTGGGAGGGGCAGGGGCTGCAATCTCAGGGCTGTTATCCATCTTGAGCTAATTAAGCTACCGCAGGCCTGAGTCACATGCACAAAAAGATGTACTGTGCAATATTTACAAAACACGCAGCTTGCCCTACGTAATAATAATTTACCGATTTACGTGTGTGTTACAGTAGCGGTAGCAGCAGGTGGGGTTGGGGTCGCGTCGTCTTGCGTTGCAATACGAGGTTCTGCACATTCATATCGC
This sequence comes from Psettodes erumei, assembly GCA_016785225.1. Lineage (NCBI taxonomy): Eukaryota > Metazoa > Chordata > Actinopteri > Pleuronectiformes > Psettodidae > Psettodes > Psettodes erumei. The sequence goes on from JAFBJZ010000408.1 coordinate 5,631,210, forward strand.
TGTTTCAGTTTTCAGAGGGGTTCCACCTGGTATGGATTAAAAAAATAACCTGATTAATCCAGAAAAAAATCCACAGATTAATCCATTATTATAAAGCAGCTTCAGCAGTTGGACCTGTATCTTCTACACCCCTTCAGTTAATGACTACATTTGTCATTATATAATTTTTTTTTTTTAAATACCACAGATTTCATTGGCCGGTTCCTCGTCAAACTGCCTCGCCTCCAAAACGCGGGCAGCGGCTCTGTGTGCATTGAAAGAGCAAGTCAACAACGGAACAAAGCCGAAATCCCGTCATCGCGGGTTCGCCCACGGGGCGGGAGCGAGGCGTCCTGGCAGGAACATGGCGACGATCTCGCCCTCCCGCGAGCGCCAGCCAGCCAACCTTGATCAACCAGATCTTTCAGCTGTTGAGGCTGAACCTCAGGGAGAGGCCTCTGTTGGCTCATTACCGCAAGCGACGCCCAGAGCTCTCGAGTTCTCGCCGTGACACAGACGCACGTGCGAGTCACCGACACGCAGCCACTTCCTCATAATAGACATAGATCTGCCTCTGTGCCAAAGTAAGCTATCGGGGGAGTGATATCAGTCCACTTCTTCCACTTGACAGCCTGACAATGCAGGGATTAAAAGGATTCTTGCTGTCGTTGTCCGTCCTTATCTGCAGCTCTGAACCACAGTCGTCTCACTGCGTCTTCAAACAAAAAGTGCACGTGAGAAGCCGACGCAACCAATGAGGTCTCGGGAAGGATTTACGGACGATTTAAAGCTCGCGAACTAGCGCGGAGAAGCTTTTTGCGCTGCCGGCCAAGAGCGGTTGCTAGGAGTCCCCAAGATTTCAGCAAACAAGAATTTTTTAAATCATAGAACCCAAACGGTGACCGGCGATCTGCTGCTGCCGGTCGAGTTGACACACTTACCAACCGCAGCCGAGAGAATGTCCAACATTCGCCTGTGGACGGCGTTAACGTCCCGCCCTGATGTACGATAGTAGCAGGAAAGCGGGAGCTGCATAAATCAACGAGGGGCTGTTGATTTTGACCCCGCTCTCCACGGCTAAGACTCCCATACATCAAAAATAATGGAGAACAAACTCGGCTTCAGTGGTAGTCGTAGGCGTAATGGAAGGAACTAGTAGCTGCATAAATCAACATGCTGATTGTTGACTCTTGCCGAGCTGTCTTTTTTTCCTCAAAATACGGAAAACAAACTATGACTCTGCCAAAAACGCACACACACACACACATTGTATCCGCCTGCCCGAGACATATCTGATGATTCTGAACACACACACACACACACACACCCCTGCATGTGTGTGCGTGTGTGTGTGTCATAGTTTGGTTTGTCTCTGTCTGGGTAAGCTCAAACATTACGTCAGTCCAACGCACACACGCACATCCACATAAAGAAACCGGCCGATACACTGCAGCGTGCGCACGCACCGCTACACGCAACGCAACTCTCTCTCTCTCTCTCTTTCTCGTGTGTACACACGCACACACACACACACACACTTTCCACTCCTGGAGAATCGGACGTTTCCTGCGAGCGGCCGGCCCGACGGGAAAAATGTCTGGACAAACTTAAGGCGCACGCGCGCGCACACGTGCCCGTGCAGACACACAGCGGAACATTTTCAACCCACAATGTTGACTTTATATTCCTTTCCAGAGCCCTTCTATCGGCACTCTGGCCAAGTGAAGCAGCGCCCCCCCCACCACCACCACCACCTCCCTCCCCCCCTCCCCCAGCTGAACGCTATCGGGAAGCCGGGCCTGGGCGGCTCGGGGGCCGCGAGTGATGTCAACGCAGGGCCGGGCTCCATTCAAGAACTGGACTTTGATCAAAATTCAAAGCCAAATGCGATCATACTATCACAGTGAGTCACTGTAATTTCCTTAATACCGAATTTTCACAGCAATAAAAACGCGCCTTAATATTTTTTCAGCGTCATAATGGAAGACACTCGCGGCGCCTAAGAGCTCTCAACTTTGATCTGATTCCACTGTAAAGCTTGAAAACGGATCCCGTGACCGAAGCCAAGGCGCCTGCGTCGCGGCGGGGGGCGGTTTCTGTGACGACGGCTGCCCGGGCGGCCGCATCGATCCTCGCATCGCCTCCTTTTTATAATCTACATGCCACGGACCACGTTTGTAGGCGCACCTGAAGGAAAATCTGACGAGCAATTCTGACTGTAAACTTTCTCTCTCTCTCTTTTTTTAAGAATGACAGGTCGGTTGACCGTCGATCGTCCGTCAGCTCATTGCGCACACAAACAGGAAAAAGGTTGCTGGAGCGACGGGGTTCAGAGCTTTAAAAATGAGCATCAAGTGACATATCACAACACGATCACGTGTCCTGTTCCTTTTTTTTTGGGTGGTGATAGTGATGTGTGTGTATAGTGTGTACTAATGATTGTACAAATTACAACGACTGGTCCGTAGTGAGTTTTAACAACTTCGTGGTACTCTGCACTTTTTTTTCCCCCGCCGCTGCTCGTCCGGCACGATCTTGTCACTTCTGACGCCTTTTCCTTTTTACTTCCTCGCTCTCTTTTCTCCCTGTATTTCCCTCCCCCGTTTCCATCTCTTAAAAAAAAACTAAAAAATGTGAGCGTCATCTAAGCTGCCTTCCCCTCGAGCGTCACTCGGGGGGGACGTTTTGAGCATCCCCGGCGCTCGCCCGAGTCATTTCGTATCACGACCCCGCCACGTGCCGTCTGAGCGACGACGTTACCGGAACGCAAGCGGAGGACATTTGGAAAACAAAGCTTATTTTCTCCTCTTTCAGACAGGAACTCCAGCTCTAAAGCTGCTTTTAAGTGTCCGGTGAGATAAGGCCGGAGTATTCTCCTGCATCGTTCCTTGCCAAACTAATCCGGAATATTTTTAATATTTTTTGGGGGGGGCAAAACCCGGCTTTAACTTATCTTTACGTCCCCGGAAAGTTTATTTGACTCTGGTAAATAAAGCGAGAAAAACACGGCACAAGCCCGACCGAGCGAACACTCCTGACGCTGAAATGACACTTTTATTATGGGCTGGGAATTTCATCTACTCATTGGACGCGCGTAAAGAGGAGCGAGCGGAGAGAGAGGGACGGGAAGCGACGGGGCGAGGGAGGGTGAGAGAGGTTCTCACAGCTGAGGTGAAATCAGCCTCGAAAGGGTGTGTGTGTGTGTGTGTGTGTGTGTGTGTGTGTGTGTGTGTGTGTGTGTGGGTGGGTGGGTGGGTGGGGGGGGGGGGTGGGGGCAGGACTTGTGTGTGAAGCACTAAAAAGCCCAAAAGCCATGTTGCAGAACAAACGCCATGCACCCCACTGTGCTATTCCACCCACGGCAACACACACACACACACACACACACACACACACACACAGGTCCTGAGTAAATTTAACTGTCAGCCGTAAAGTTTTCGACTATAGCAAGTGATCTTCTGTCCCCTTCCCTCGCTCCTCTTTTCCTCCTCCCACTCCTGTGTCTATGTAAATGAGTTCCTCCTCGGCCTGTCCAACCATCCTTCCTCCTGCTCTTCCTTTTCTGTCTGGTGCCCCCCCCCCGGCTGTTTTCCCCAAAAATGTGAAGGATTTTTAGGCGCTCTTGTTTTACTTCTTGCTATTCCTTGCTCTACTTCCTGTGCCATACTTTCATCCGTCCATCCCTCTCTTTCTCTTTCTCTGTCCCAATTGCATGGGGCCAACACTGACCACAGGCACCCCCATTTACCCCCCCCCCCACACACACACACACACACACACATGCAGACACACACTCTTTCCTTATCTCCTCCCTCCTACCTCTCCAGAAATGAGAAACTACCCTTTCGTCTTCCCCTCTTTTTTTCATCTATTCTTCCCTTAAGCCCCACCCCCCACCACCCGCTACTCACGCACACACTTCTGACTGTGGGCCTCTGACACCCATCTTCTCACCCCCCCACCCCCACCCCCACCCCACCCACAAAAGTCTCAAAGACCCCCAGATGTGTGCCCCCTTAATTTCCATTTCAAAAAAAAGAACCACCTCCCTCCCTCCATCATCCATCTATCCATGCATCCACTTCACACACACACACACACACACACACACAGCAGACACTTCAAAAACACACAGTCGCGCGCGCGCACACACACAAACCAGAAAATGGACCTTTTCCTTTTTTTGTGAGAGAGAAAAAAGAATATGCTGACCATGACAAATTTGACTTATCGGAGTCTTTAAAGGGGAGTGCTGAACTGTTAAACACAGTATACCATCAATACCAACAGAAGACTTCCCCTTTCACTGTCATTTTTTTTTAAACCTGCTGACCGTCAAAAATTATTATTTACCCCACAGGAAGGAACATGCTGATGGCGACACATTGCATGGATCTCTGTGATCTCCAAATGTTGACTGAGGACCCAAAGGTGCGCCCTGGGAAGACAATCAATCCGGGCTACATGGCTGGCATTATAAAGAAGTATGGGGGTTTTGCACATCACATGTTTTGGTTGCTTGGTGCCCCCCCCCACCCCCACCCACCCACCCATCCTGAGATTTGAGAAACCGTGAATCTGCATTTTTGTCACATCTCACGGAAGCGGCCCCGCTCTGTCCGATCCGCAGCACATCAGAGATGCTGCGATCAGGGAAGATGAAGAAAAGCATCAAAGAATGGCGTTTGAGAAGCTGGTGGAGGGATTTTTTTCCCAATAAATGGCTCAAAATGAGGAATTTATTACTGGGGCCATGCTGCTGATTCATTTTCTATCCATTATCGGTTAATCGCTGCAGCGCTAAATGAGATTCAGCTGATACGGCCCGGCTCCGGTTGCCATATTACAAAAAGAACATCCCTCGCCGTTCTTTCTTTACCATCCCCCAAACGATACTGTGTTTAAAGTCTAGTGCTTGCCCAGTGACAGCTCGACACGGGGCTGAAGGTTTTGAAATTTGATCCGATCGCCGTTCAAAGCCGACAGCGTGGTGCAGCCACCGAGAACACTCGGTCGCTGGCAGCGCGCTGCGGAGTGCCACTGAGGTTCGTGAGAGAGAGAAGAAAAAAAACTGACCCCAAGCCAACCTACCCAAGGTTGTGGCTTTCTGTCAACTATCTGATTTCAATTCAAAGCACTTCCTGCATCATCTGCTCATTAGACTTAGTTCCTGCTCCGGCACGAGGTTGCCCCGCCCTTAAAAACGCTGTGTAAGAGAAAACGAGCTGCTGTCAGACAGGATAAACCCCTGCTTTTTTTTTTCTCAGTTCGTGTGGTTCTGAAGCGAAGCCCCGAGGGCATCGGCTCAAACTGTCTGCAGGGCTGCACCCTGTGAAGCCGCGAGCCCGCTACTGCCGGATCATTTGTCGGCATCCGCCGAGCGAGGCCCGGCCCCGTCTGGCAGGGAACAGGTGAGAAGACAGTTGGCTGGAGCGAGCTGCACTTCCCTGGTTCGCTCAGATTTGGACAAGCATGTCAATCTAGACTGGGGGGGGATATGGAGCAGCCAGCCAGGGTTATAGCAATAAAATAAGACCCTGGCCATTCATTCATTACGGTTTCTAGACCTGCGTTAAATCTTTATTCTACTGGTTTTTTTCGACGGTCCGCACAGCCAGAGCGTGCACGGCAGTTAGAGAGAGAGGGAGAGAAAAATCTGCAGCTTTAACCAAAAAAGAAAGAAAGAAAAAAAAGAACGTACATGTTAGTCGTTTAAATCAGAGTTTTAATTTGACGGGACGCCATAAAAAGTCTGCCCCTTATTACACAGACACACAAGCGCGCAGACGAAGGCCGGCACTGACAGACGCGAGCGCGCGCACGGAGAGCGAGGACAAAGACTACTTTGAAAAGTTACTCAGCCACCAGATGTTTTAGCCAGATCCCAGACTACAATACTAATGGGGCTGTACGTGTGTGTGTGTGTGTGTGTGTGTGTGTGAGAGAGAGAGAGAGAGAGAGAGAAAAACAGCAAAAGTGAAGCAAATTGTTTCATATTCCACAGTTTCACACAGATTCATGCAGAAAAAAGGGCCAGTGCATAAAATTCAGTTAAAACTCATCATAGCTGACAGGGTTAGTCTCTTTCACGCACATGACAAACAAATGAGACTCCATCCATCCACCACACAGACAGGTATTAGCTTGTGATAACACATGAGTATGAGACATGGCAGGTTTTTGACAGAAAAGTGCTCCCCATCAAACTTTGGAAGAACCGATTATTGTGACATAGAAACATCAGCAAACAAAACGTCCCTGTGTTTGCGCTGAAAATTAAAGCTAATCGCAATCTCTGAGCGAGTAGTTGGGAGTACTTTGACAGAGATCGAGCGCACATGACGCTGACAGTCCTCCCCGTCTTGCACTGCAGCAAGAGATTGAGATTGTAGAGATAAAGAAGCGGCGAGGAGGAAAGGGGCCCTTGAAGAGAAAAAAAAAGGAAAACGCAAAGCACGCAGAGAGAAAGCAACAAATTCGTCAGAGCTCCGACTGCGCGGGCGCGCGGCGTGCAGGTTCTTGGTTTGACTCCCGACCGAGCAGAGCGTTAGCCTCCGGTACAGAAACAAACAAACGAGTTCACGATTCAGTCACAGCCGAGCGGCAAATGAGACAGATCTGACCTCCGCAGAGGGAGATAAGCGCCGGCAGACTGCGACGATAACTGATAACCGTCTATCAGTGGTGCTCGGCTGTCTGGAAATGACTGGGTTCCAACGCTGTGCAGCGCTGTGCAGCGCCTCAAGGAACGGCGCATTTCTGATTTCACGAGACAAACAGGAGCGGAGGCCATATTTATGAAATATGTTTATCTACAAGGGGCTTTGAATCGCCTGCGAGCAGACAACACCATCCACCGGTGGAAAAGTCATCGCTCACATTTGGCCTGATAGCAGCTTCGCTGAACGTCGAAGCGCGGCTACTTTTGCCATCACGAGTCGTGCATAGCAGATATTGTTGCTCGAATATAAATCTAAATGCTGGGAAAGTGCTAAAAACGCTTGATCGGGGCAATTTTAGGCCACAGGACGACAGGTGGAAGCGGCCAATCAGCGGTTTCCGCAAAAAAACCTTCTTTCACTCTGAATTTCGACTCTGTGAGCGAGACAACTTTTCACTCGAGCTTTCTCTGTAGGAAAAAAAAAGGAGAAAAGACAAGAAAAAAAACTGCCACTTTCACTCAAGAAAAGTCTCGCTGAATTAAACATACAGTACTTGAGGAAAACGGCTCGGCACGCGCCCCCCCATCCCCCCTCCTCCTTCACGTCTGCGCGCCGTGCAGCCTCTTCGGCGGGCAGACGCGGAGGGGTCCGCCGCCCGAAATCGCTTCCAAGTCCGCGCAGCCGCGTTTTTTTTTCCCGTCGCTAATTTCCGTCTGCGAGGGTATCGTGCTTGGAGAAACGGAGCGGCGCTCGCCGGACCACTTGAGAAGAGTATACAAATGCACTCCTAACAAGACGAGTTGAAATCCCTTTTTCACAGCTTGCAGCTTGATCACTGCCTCTGTAATCTCTTCTTCATCTCTTCATTACTCTACTGTCTGATATAACAACAGAAGCGTAATGAGTGTGCACTGGCTGAAAAAAAACACATATACTGCATAATATTTGCATTTAGGAGCTCATCCCAGCTCTGAATTGACATTTTGATGCTTTGAAAAAAGGAGAATACCAGGATTATATTAAGATTAGATACTGTCCATTCATTCCTTTCCCAGATGATGTATTTTGGCTGAGTGTGACCACGTCCTCGTCTCCCTGCTGCTGTCACACAGTTGACACCAGGCAAAGCGTCCCATAATAACCGCGTTCTGTGATGGGCGAACGCTACATGGGCTCCATTAGGTAAAATGAAAAATAATCTCTGTCAAAAAACAAATTAACTAACTGCAGACTGGATTATCTTGCTCTTGACGCTTTCCAAGTCATTTCACGACTTTTTTTTTTTTTACACTGTGAAAGTACTAATGTGGTCCAGTGACTTTTTCTGAAGGCAGAAGAACAAGCTTCGAAGTCTGGCTGCTCTGCGTTCGTGGACAGTTGGGTGCAAATAATAATTATTAAATAATATATTAAAAAATGTGTGGGGGGAAAAAAATGAAATGATAAATGTGCCAATGAGGCCCCGAGGTGACAGCTGGAAGTATTTTTGGTCCGCTCTATATAAAATACCATTATGAAATACCATTACTATGAGAAAATGCAATATTGGAGCTCATTCAAATTCATTATGCAAGGATTAAAAATTCAAAAAGGGCAACTGCAAAATTGATTCTCCTGTAATGATTTTCGCTGCGGGTTTTGGCTCAATATATATTGTCACACAAGCTATTGTAATTGGACTTTACCTTTTAATGTGGAGCCACATTTTCAGAGGTGAAATTATTAAGTGGAAAGTTTTATTGACTATTATCACAACAAGAGCCGCAAAGCCGGTGGGCAACATAAATCAGACGCGCTTTGAATGCGCCATCAGAGTGTAAATAGGCTGACGGACTGTATTTACAGAGTCACAATACAGTAATAAAAAAAAACACTAACTGAGTTAATGCAAATATCCCAGGGCTTACAAACGCTCCTTGTTAAGATTTCTGTGGCACAGACATATAAAACACACTCAAGTCTGTTTTCTTCAAACCAACTTGATCGTACTTCTGAGACCCAACGCCCTCCGTCTATTTTGCCGAGCGATAGCCACCGACAGCTGTTTATGGCAGAGCCACGCTTCTTTCCTGACAGTACGCTCTTTTTCTTCTCCTTCACAAAAACCTTTCAGACCTGGGACCACACCTGTGCCGCAGCCCGGAGAGAGACGAGCGGCACGAGAGAGCCACGCAACCTTCGGGGGCCTCGTGGAAAATCGCGTAACATCAGATCTGTGCGATTAAAGCACGGAGTCAAATTTGTCCAACACGTGTGACGCGAGGAAAGCCCTGCCGTCGTGCAGCAAACGTGACAAAATCTTTCCAGGAGCGCGCACTCTCGCGGCGGGGGCTGGCGCTTCATTTGCTCGCGACCCAGCAAACGGGCACTGACTCATTTTTTTCAATTAAGGGCCGTGATTTATTTGAAAGTTAATTGGACACAGCGCCGGAGCAAATCACTCTCAGAGTTTTTACACAAGGTCAGAACGCACATGAACGGTGATTGATAACTGGATGTCTGGGTGCACAGGAAGCGCCAGCGTGCTAAGTATCGCTGCTGAGTCAAAGCACGCGGAGCTCGCAACTCATAGCGCGCCGGCAGGTTTCGCCAGACAAGGGAGCGTTTGGTTGGGATTAAGAAAAAAACAAAAAAACGGCCGCGACCGTTTAAAGAAAAGCGAATGCCCATGTGGAAACGACTGCGCGTTTTAGGGATTTAACGTACACAGTAATTTACAGGGAGCGGGTCGCCGCCGTGTAGTTTGAGCGACCTTTCGGTAACAGGAGAGTCCCCATAACCACGAGGGCACGCTGCTGCCCGTGTCACCGCCTTGTGTTGGTGTATGCCTAAATCTGCTCGACCGCCGCTTTATCAGTGTGCACTGTATCGTGACAGAGGGATTATTTACTCTCTCGGATCAAAGGAAGAAAAATTGCCCCATATTTAGGATTTTTATGTCCCAAAAAAAAAAAGCGAAAAGAAAAAAAAACAAAAACGCGGGGGGGGGGGGCCAATCGTTTCACCCTAAACCAGGACCATGTGCTCGTTATCTGAAGCAGGCTTTCGAAAAAGACAGACTTAAAAGTCGAAAATAGACCAAAGACATTAGAGACAAACTCAAGCCTAAACAAGGCTGGGCTAACCACAGACAGAGAGTGGGGATGACATTTTGGGCATTTAGCAGACACTCTTTTCCAGACTGACTTCCAGTAAGTGCAACAGGAGAATGGGCTCCAATCCCTGCATCGCCGACGCTACGGGCAGCTAATATAAAGCAATGACGGAGCCAAAACAATGTGCCCGGACAGTAAAATGAGTTCAAAACAATTGTGTCCTTGGGATATGAGCAAAAACAAGAGAGCGGGTAATAAAGAAGTGCGAGCTGCGGCGCTGTGAGCCAACAGAGCCAGAAGCCTCAAAAAAAAAAAAAAGCTTTTTTCTTTAAATAAACTATCCGTGACAAATGGATGTTTTCCTTTATCTGAACTGCAGGCAGGGTTGAGATGAATAACCGGGCTGATTGCTCTAATAGATGCTATCTTTTCCCGCTTATTGGAAACAGTGAGCTAAGACGCCTCGCGCCCATAAATAAATGGGATTAGAAATTATAAAATAAAATAGGAGTTGTGCGTCCAGGTAAAGAAAAGTCCTTGAACTCCCATCTGATTCTCTTTGCCCTGAACAACATGGCATCGTCTGCGTCGCTGTGACGGACCGCATCTTTAATTTGGAGGGGATGGAGAGGTGAAGCAAATGTTTTTCGTGCTGTAATGTTTGAGCCAGGCTTTCCAAGTCTAATCCTCTGACACGTCAGAAATACACAAAAGGAAAAAAAAAGCCAAAAGTACAACTCCAAACTTTGAGAAAACTAAGTTTTCGGACTGGATAAAGCAGATGCTCCCGGCCCCACTTCAGTCACTCCAGCACTAACTCACAGGTCATTTCTAAAATGTCTTTAATTAGTCAGCTCAACTGATTCTTCCTGAGGGCTGTTATCTCCAGACTCATCTGCTGTGGGCAACGGGGTTTGTTTGTTTTAAATATCTTGTGCCGGCATGTTAATAGGCCATCCACCCACAGAGGACCCGTTCGCAAGACGAAACCATAAGCAGCCGAGATGAACTAAAAATGTCAGTGTTTGTGTCATCTACCTGCATCACGCAGTTAAACACGATGACAGGGGAAGCACGTCGGTCCTGAGCAGAGGGAGAGCTGGGCAGCAGTTACAGCAAATTAGATATATAACATGTATCACGCAGGGGAGGAACAGGAGAGGTTTTCTAAAAGTTCGACAAACTTCAGTCAACCCTGAAAAGTATTTTCCCCCCTAGTTTCTGTCCATGAATTTGTTCTGATCCAGCAGAGGTGACATCATTGACTTTGCTGCCTCGACACACTGCTCGCAAACTTCATGTCATGTACACTTTAGCTTCACTTATTTTCACCTCGCCCCCCCATCTCTTTTTCATTCTTTTATAAACTGAGGCTAACTTTGCCTCTTTACAAAGATATTAATCATTCCCCCCTCAAAAAAAAGTTTAGAAACAAAAAGCAAACACTCAGACAATTAGCAACTATGATGAATACAGCTAAAAGTTTTTAAGAGAAAATTACGGCGCATAACAAACGTTTCCATGGCTCATTCTTTTCAAATCCCTTCACGACTTTGAGGCAGCAGGATAAATCACGCGTCCACCAATGAAATCGCTACAAATTTTCCCCTAAAAAGCCGCTTGAGCTGGGCTGAAGTCTCCTTTTACACTCCATCTGAAACTGGCCTTCTTCCCCCTTGTAACGCGGCACGACTTTGAAACGACCAAAGACAAATGCATGGCAGCCCACAAAATCACTACAGTTGTTCCTCATGTCTTACAGAACATCAAACCATCAATAAAACACAGGAGATACATTCCAGCTAGTTGAACAGGACATTTCTGACTTCCCTCGCTCCATGTGTTCTCTCCCTCTCTCTCCCTCTCTCCCCCTCTCTCTCTCTCTCTCTCGTTCTGTTCCTCTCCCGCTCCCAAAACTTTCTCTCTTCCCGGTTCCACCACAGAGACTTCACATATTGCAGCCATATGAGTAAGCCATGGCTGTCTCCGCAGCTCATACAGAGACACACACACACACACACACACACACACACACACAGAGGAAAAAGTGCTGCGCTCTCTCCCACTCTGTCTCACACACACACACACACACACACAGGAAAGAGTTTTACAAGCAGAGGTTCTCTTTAGGAAGTCGTCAACTGTTTTGACGTTTAATAGCAGCTACGAACAAGGCCGTAAGATACAATAATATCCAGTGTCTGGATCGAGGGAAAATTTTTGAAAAAGTTATAGAGCCACACTGATAGACTGCTGGATATATATATATGTATTTTTAAATTTTACAGAAAGTTGTTAAAAGTTTGTAAAAGTTTAACAAAGGCATATTACATGCAAGATATCTTTGGAAATACCGGTGTGTCATTTGGCCGTTTGCAGTTAAGAGCAACGGTGCTGCTGTGTCAGCTAACAGAAAACATTAACGGGAAAGACGGACCCGACAGGGCCGCAGAGCACTGCCTGTGCAAACGCTTCCCAGCTAAATAAAAAGCCGACGTCTGTGAGAAAGCACTTGATCCTCACTCACTTTTCTTTTGACAAAGTGCCCTGAGGTGCTGTGATGAGTATCAAACTACTGCATCAACACCATGCGTGTCAGATTTTTAAAAAATAAGAAAGCAGCAGAGAACGTAGATTACATCTATAGGGACCTGTGGAACTATGAAGAAATACGCCACCATTAAAGTTACACATGGAGCTGAGTGCTGCACGTTAATATAGCAGGTACTGAACTTTATCTTACTCAGAGTCTCTATATTAAACTTTAGTAACTTGATTCAACTTTGACAGCATTGTCGGGACTTTGTAGAGTGTTTTTTTTCTTTTCAAAGCCGGAGCAGCAAAAGCAATAAGTGATCGTCATAAATCTTACAGAAGACATGTGGCTTACGATCCGTCATGCAAAACTCTGTGAGGTTATTTGTTTTGAAAAAAAAATGAAAATACTCTGCCTTTCGAGCTCCAGAGTTTGAGTGCTGCCTTCAAACCTGCAAAGTACACTAAACCTTGAAGGTTTTGTAAATCACTCCTCTCATTTTGTGTTTTTAACTCAAGTGATCCCCCACACTTTCTGTGAATTGAAGAGGTGCGCGGGCTGAATTTTCCCCCACTGCTGTGGCCGAGGATACAAAAGTTGCAAAAGTGCTATTTGTCAGGGAGATTTTTTTTAAGGACAGGCTGGAAGGCAGAACTTATAAGTAATTGTTTACACGTATCAAATTAAAATTCATTACACAAACACTGTTTCACTGCTTCCAGGCGCTTTTAGAAAGTCTGTGCGACAGCTCATGGTAATTTTCTGCCTGACACTGAAATGCCGTGAAGTTTGAGATGCACACCGCCACGCTTTAAAAAGGAGCGGGGAACATATTTTACAACTAAACAAGGTTGTCCCGTGAATGCATTCATTACTAACTTGGTAAAATATAAAGCGTCAGCTTTTGCAAACAGCTGTGAACAAGTGTGTGTGTGTGTGTGTGGGGTTGGGGGGGTCACAGTGAAGACTCACGGCCCCTGCTCTCCTGCTCTGCCTTTTTTAAAAAAAATAATAATAATTTTTAAAAATCTGATGTTATCTGCTGAATAAAAGTCGGTCCACACATGAGCACAGTTCTTTAAAGGGGGGTGCAGGTCTGGAGAACTGTGAAGGACTATGTAAAAAGCTTCCTCGCAGTGTGTGCCTCATTGTACTGGCTTCACATACTCTGCTCTCCACTCAGAGTTGTCATGCCTACCCAGCTCCCTTATCTCAAAGGAACATCACAGTTTCTTACGACAGGCAAGGGGGGGGGGGCAACTTTTCAAAGTCTAGTGGAAATGCAACTCAGGCTTCCCGGCATCACTCATGAAAAGTTCAACCACAACAACAACAAATAAAGAAGTGAGCGATATTCGCTTGTAAGCACTTGCCCCCTTTAAGTTGATAAGAGAGGATGTATGGGGGATCTTCTTTTTTTACGACAACTCACATCCACCATGCGCTCTCCAGCTTCCTAACAATGAAAGAGGTGCAAAAAAACAGCGCCATATCGGCTGTAAAGCGCCCAATAAACACAGCCTCTTTGATCCACAGCTACGCCACTTTCCCCACTTTTAGCCCCAAAATAAACTACAAGCATCTAACTGCGTTCAGCTTTCGGCCATAAACCTCTTCCCCGTCTCTGCCTCTCTCTCTCTCCGCGACGTGCGTCATTCGGAGCACCGAGAAATCTGAACTTGAGTATCAAGTTTGCCACAGTCACGAAAAAAGTTATCAATGAAAACGACCCAAAAAGAAAAGTAACTCGTGGTTAGTTGCGGCACAGCTAACAGTTACCGCGGCGACAGAGTCACTCCGAGTCACCGGCTCCAGGCAGCCCAGTCGGGGATGCCGCTTATCGTAAATTAGCGTCAGGGAGAAAAAAAAACAACAACAACAACACAAGAAACAAAACTTACAGAAAACACAAACCTACTTGAGACGACTAAGTCACATCCACGTCCCCTCGCCGGCTGGCTTCAAACTCAGTCTTAAATCAAAGCGGTAGCCGTCCCCCAGTAGCCCCCCAATTTGTATTTGTGTTGCGTTTGGGTGTCCTAACCTAAAATGTAAATTGCCATGTGAATTCAAAGCGGCGCTGCTCTTTTTTTTCCTCCCCTCTCATTCAGCAGATCCCTCTTTCCTCACCGACGCTGCTCAGGCCGTTAGTTACATAAGACGCAAACCGACTGCTGCCCGTCGTAAAACTACCAACGGCTAACAGAGCGATATGTTGTCTCCCCCCCTTTTAAAAACACGCAGCGTTGATAGCCCGGCTCCTCTTTTAACGCGAACAAATTTCATCTTCCCACTTGTCCGAGAGCATGCATTTCGCCATCTACAATACCAAACCGTGCACCGCCGATGCGTTTTTTTTTACAATGCCACTGCAGCAACTAGTAGAGAGGGCTGTGTGTGCATTTGTGTTGCTAGTGTGTTTCCTTTGGTGCTGCTTACCTGTTGATCAAAATAAGCATTAGCCTCTTTTCTCTCTGTGTGTGTCTCTTTCAGCAGCCTGTTAAGATGGTGGCTGGCTGGCTGGCTGGCTGGTTGGTTGGCTGGTTCGTCTCTTTGAGGGGTTTTTTGTTTGTTGATGATGTCGGACGGGGTGACTGTGTCTTGGCTGTCTCTGTTTCTTTTTCTTTGGTCTGAGAGGGAAAGAGAGACAGTTAAGGCTTCACGGCAACACATTAAACTAGGCTAACACCGACTGATTGGTGAGTGAGTTTGGCTCTGGTGGTGCGGTATTCCGATGTTATAGTATGTTATTCAACCGCCCAGAGCCCGGATTTGCTGTCCACAGCAAACCAAGGCTGAGCAGCTCCTTATCTGTTATATTTTTTGTTCAGACTAGTGTTATCGCTTTGCTGTGACAGGACCTCTCCGCCTGTCTCTCTGTAGGCTGTGGGCATTACGTCAGAGGAGGAAGACACAGCAGCTCTATTAATATCAAGAAGCGACCCGAAGACTGACTCTTAAAGCGACACGCACTGTAATCTCACTTATTTACACATTTAATACTATATCGAGTCAACTAAACTAAATCAAGATAACCGACTCTTAAAGTGACACACACACACACACACACAGTAATTTAAACTATACATATAAATATATACACTGAATACTAAACCGAGTCAACTGCACTAAAATCAAGAACATTGACTCTTAAAGTGACACACACATTGGAAGATCACTTATTTACACACTTGATACTCAAATGCACTAAAATCAAGAACGTTGACTCTTAAAGTGGCATACACACTGTAATTTAATGTATCTACACACTTATTACTAAGGAGAATCACTTTCAGTAAAGAATACTGATTCTTAAAGTGACAGACACCATAGTTCCACTTAATAACACACTAAATACTAAACCAGTCAACTTCACTAAACCCAGGAACAGTTACTCTTAAAGGGACACACATTGTAATCTCACTTATTCATACACTAATAAAAGAGTCAACTACACTAAAATCAAGATCACTGACTCTTAAGGTGACACACACTGTAATCTTACATATTTATTCAGTTAATACGAAACCAAGTCAACACCACTCAGAATTCCATAGTCATAAGACCACATTAAATACTCAGATAAAATCAATCAAGTCTGACTTTTAGTGGCATATACTGTTATCTCACTATCACTTAATTATATAGTTTTGAACCAAAATCAACCAAACAGTTAATACAAATGTTAGGGGACCCACTTGTCTGAAGAGCAACACAAGTATTTACTGCACTGGATAGTTACAAACTGTGATGTATGTTATGCAACTTTGACTAATTCTATCCTTGCAGTACACAAAGGTTAAGGAGAATAAAATTGCTGGTTTATGCTAAAATTATTAATTTAATTGACCATCACCAGTTTATTTGATTTGGTTTTGCTTTTTTATATTTACAGGATATTCAAATTGTTGGATATTTACTGAGAGAATTTGAGAAGGCAATTTATTGAAACCACCAAATAAACCATATGCAAAAAAATTGCCTTGGTATTCACAAGTATTTAAAATGTAAATCAATCATTCGCAGCCTCAAAATTCATGAGAAACTCAAGTTAAGCTATCTGTAATCAAAACCTCAGGCAATGTAAAAATTCAAAAATATATTTAATCTGAACTGTGACACAGTCTTCCCTCTAAAGATCAGAGGTCCATACATATTAACAACCTATCACTTCCTATTTAACCACAGGGCAAATGAAACCTGGGTCAGCATGATCAAAATCTCAGTAAGTTAATAGATTTAAGATGATGATTTACCTTGTCCTAAGCAGCTAGCATATCTACTGGGAACCTCTGCATATAGTATGGGTAATGTGTCATCGCAATCAAAATCACTTTCTATTGTCTATTCCTTCATTCCTGATTTCATGTTATCTCTGCTGCTACAGACCACAGAACCTCGAGTCAAATATTATCTCATTTAACGGATACTATTTTCAAGCCAACTCACAGTGTCATGAGTGCACGCAGATGTTTAGTGTGGGTGGTCGAATGGAAACCATGCAACATAAAGACCAGATGAATGTTAGCGAGGTAGAAATGTTGTTCTGTGATTTAGTATTGTGTGTTCAGTCAGATTTTAAGTAGTAGCCAAGAACAGCTTACAGGAATGTTGTGGGGAAGTACAGTAGGTGACATAAATAATGAATATGCCCTTGTTAGCTTGGTATGAAAACCAAGCTCTGGCTAAGTCTCTCACCCTTCCCTTCACAGTACTTCCTCTACTGCCCCATGGGGACGAAGGGAGTGTGAACTTTTTCAAACACTGCCCTTCAAAAGCTAAAGGTAAGGATTTTTTTGCTAACAAAGGCAGTACAGCAGCCTCCAGGCATACACAGTGCCGGAACCACCCCATCCTGAGTTGTGCAGGCTTTGGACGGACCACAGAGAGAGCGAGAGAGACAGAGAGAGAGAGTCACATTGAGGAAATAATCCACCTGCCACCTGCTGCATGTCATGTACATCAACCTCCCAATGACTTCTTTGATTCCCCTTTCCTCTCCTCTCACCATTATTTTCTTCATTTCTCTCGACTCTTTCTTCAAGAAAGAGATTACGTGCCCCTGTCCCACTGTTTCCTCTTCTTATTTGCAACTAACATTGTCCTGTTGGTAAAGTAAATCACCTTTCACCTCTAAATCACCTCTTTCACGTAACCAGCAATTGATAGGTTAAATATAGAAATAGTTTCAATCATCCAGGTGTTTCTAAAAATAATATATAACATTTTTCCTGAATAAGTAAGGTGAGACATCAGCACAATTGTAAGAACATAAGCCATCTCAATATCAGAACAGTCAGTACATGGAGGCAGAACTATAATTGTAGTGTGCAATGTTTCCCACAAATCTTTTGACTGCAAAAACACAATATTACCAATGAAATGGATGACAGAGAGAGGAGCAAACTGGATGGTGATGGGTTTTGAGCCTGACTAATACAGCGGTGGTGGGTAGAGTTTGTTTTGCAGAGGGTTGGCATTTGACCACAGGAAACACTGACAAAGATGTAAAGTTCCGTATACTTGCGCATGAGTTGTAGTAAGTGGATTAAAAAATGCAAAAGCACAAGTATGGCTTCTTCAGGCTCACATGTCAGGTGAAATAATGTCCGGCATTCACAGCAGCAATGAAAAAAGTACTGAATACATTTTGCTAATAACAAGGTCAACTGGAAAGAAAATCCTTTGACTCTGCTGTCTCAAGAACAAGTAGACAGAGTCCTCTGCAGCCTTAGATCAAGGCTGCACTAAGTTTTTCATCCTTACTGCCAAGGTTTGGATGTAGCTGACCTTAATCAAAGAATACAAAGAGGGCGATGAATAAGTGTGTATACACATAATAACAAACCATATCCCAGTAATCAGCAATATGCATAATCCCTGTGAGAACAAGAGCCTTTGAATCAGCATATATAGAGAATTGCATTTCGTTCTTCTGTAAGCATTACATACTTTTTGTTTCTCGAGTTTGTACACAAACCTTACACATCCAAAGTGAGTACAGGCTAGAAAAGTGTTTATACAAAAACATGCAAAAACAGATGTACCACTTGCAAGCAGTATGTGAAAGAGTCTGTGGAACTTAATTGGTGTTATTTGTGGTATTCAGTATGAAAAACAAACACAATATGCGAGAGGAATAATCAGGCGTAGATTCTCACCTGCAACTGCTGTCTTGAAAACCTATAAGCTACCCCAAAAAGTAGATAACAAAAGAGCAAATTGGCACAACTGGCACAAACTGGCACAAATACTTTTTTTTATTCAACCTCAATCAAACGGACGCTGACAGACTTTAAGTTTTATTTCCGGCTGCTCAGTGCTGTCCATTGTGACCGTCCTTTGAAAGATGTAAAGGAGCGATAAGTATTACAATTCAGAGGAAAGATTTAGTGTTATAATTCCCTGTAATTTAGATAGGAAGTGTATGGAAGACAGACAAGTGGTTGGACTGGCTAACAGACATGCAAACTGATAAAAGCCAGCTCTAACGCGTTTAATGACTTTCTCTATATCAAATGATAAACAATTCTCAAGCATATAATATACAATGCTTTTTTGTATTATTGCCTGATTCTCTTTGTTTCTGTTAACTCTCTGTCCCGTGTATCCATCTTAAACCAGATTCTACCTTACTGGGCTAAGTTTCCAACATTTGTTAACTTATTTGCTCCCTTGCTTCCCACACCAGTTTGACTCGAGACAGCTTGCTGATTTTTTCCAGTTGGTCAGTGTGGCTCACTGGCAGACGGCTGCCGTGTGGCCGAGCGCTTACTTCAACAAAAAGGTTCCTTCAGCCACTTTTCTTCTGCAACTGCCCGCTGATTCAGAGATGTTTTTGAAAAGCTTCTTCCAGTTTTTGAAAATGTTCTGGTGTTTTTCTCTTTTATTAGATATATTGAGGTATCTAGCTGCAGAACAGACTGAGGGTAACAAAGTCACTAGGTTTAGAGATTGCGTTTACACGGCCAGTACCTTTGTCCACTGAGTCACCAGAACGCCTCACCCATCTTTTTTATATTTTCCACATTTGATTCATTGTTTGTTGTCGAACATAAAACCAACTCATATTTCTGTCTGCCAAAGTAACTTTTACTTCTTCTAAGTACCATAACTTATTCATATCCATGATACTCAGACTCCCACTGGCTTGAAATCTGTTGTTTGTTCAGGACATTGTTACCAAATTCTAACTGTCATATTAATCTCTACCCCTGGCAACATAAAAATAGTGAGATGAATAATCATGGGAAAACATACAAGTAAAAAGTAGAAAAATAAAGCAATATTTATGATGTCCACAAAGTAACACATCGTCCTTTAATTTGTTGGAGAGGATTAAAATCAAGTAGCGATAAGGTTTTCACAAACGATTGTCAACATACTTGGTTTGAATGAATAGCACTATCTACCATAGTCTCTGCAACTGCAATAATTTCTGCATAAATCAATTAGCAGTTAAGTGACAATGTTGTTTCAAGATAGAAAAAACTTGATTATGTTCTTCATAGTCCTTCATTGCATTCCAGCTATCAGCCAAAGCAACAATCAGCCAGGCTGCAAACTTTTACCAAGCTCTCCCAAAGCAAATTTCGCTTCTAGGCTCGATTCTTGCCAAGTGCTTTTATCTGCAAACTGGATTGGACCCAGAGGCCATAGAGTTCAGGCAGAAAAATAAAGATGACTATTCCCCCTATGGTGGTCCAGCAAGAGATTGTAGCCAGGATCACAACCACAACCATCAAAATCAATGGAAGGAATGAGCCAGAAACCCACGGTTACAATTTGTGTAATCCTGCCTTATCATCACGGAAAAGAAAGACATTATGTATGCAGGACCTTTCTTTTGGTCTTTCTTTACCCCAGTAGGACTGAAAAAAGTCACTAAACATGTAGAGGGAAACCCAACCAACTCTTTTA
Organism: Psettodes erumei; assembly: GCA_016785225.1. Lineage (NCBI taxonomy): Eukaryota > Metazoa > Chordata > Actinopteri > Pleuronectiformes > Psettodidae > Psettodes > Psettodes erumei. The sequence continues at coordinate 5,651,402 of JAFBJZ010000408.1, forward strand.
TGGCACAGCTGATTTTGCCATAAAGTCAGCTGAAGATGTAGAGGATTACAGCCAAGGGGCCTCTCAAGATCAGACTTGTCATCTCTGATGTGCTCGACCTTGTGTGGGAGATGCTATGGGATTTCTATCTTGATGTCAACTGGCCTTCGTTTGAAGGAGGCTGTCTGATGAGATTACATCACCTGTGAGCACAGAGCCCGAGCTACAGCGAAGTCAGCCTTCACTAAAAGGGATGGGCTGCTGCTGTTCCTGCAGAACATCCAGGAGAGATTTCCCTCAACTGCGTGAAGACCAGCTTAAATGATGAAGCTCCATTGAGACATTCATTTTGTGCTTTCTATTTTTCTGGGGGTTTTATAGGATGTGAATACATTCATCACAAGATTGAGACTCAAAATCTCAGCTGGAGGATTTCCAGAATTCAATCAACAGCAAAGTATTACTGGGAATTAATGTTGCACAGTTTATGTCCAATGCTTATCTGCTGCCAGTATGACTTTTACTGTATGTATTTTGGGGGAAATCTTGATTTAAGTTTTAAAACAAGGCAAGGCAATCAACTGTGATTTTGCAACAGGGTGCAGTAAACAGTTTCCTGCATGAAAGTAGGATACGCCCAACACCGCACTACTTACTTTACACCTCACCTTAACCAAGTGTTTCAGTTCACTGACCTCAATTGTAGTTGAACAAGTTCTATAACTTCATGATTACTGAACATTACCTGGATATTTTATTCTCTTTTCACAATTGTTCATCATTTTTGGTCTTTTGCATTTTGCTTGGTTTCTATTGCATGTTCAAGTTTCATGAGACATAAGGGGGTTTTGACAATATAATATCTGTCCCAGGGCTACAGAAGTAGATGAGTCTTAATTCTGTCTCATTTTGACAATGTTTACTAATAAACCAAGTAGATTAATACACATGGGCATTGGCATTACCCTTGATATTCAACAGGCAAGCTGAACTCAAAGATGGCCAAGCTTGTGTGGGAAATGTAATGAGTGCTGCACCATACTGTAAGTACTTAGCTGGTGATGCGTAAGTTAGTTATGTAATCAATCTATTGGAGCCTTTGGTGTGACTGCTGTTCTTAAAAGTTAAAAGCAGCTGCTGTAATGTTAACTACTGTCATCCTAATCGGTGTCAATGAAAATATGCACTGATGTAAGGACAGGGACATATAGAAATGTGCCACAAAGCCCTTATAGCAGCGTAAGAGTATGGTACTTTACAGTACAGTTACATTTTATTTCCCCGGACCCTACCACGTGTGCTTTAAAGGCAGATCTGGGGCCTGCAGAGGAGCATCACCGCTCACCATAAGCCTCCCACAGCACCACACACGAGCCCCCCTCTGGTGGAGACGAGCAGAGAGGAAAAACATTTGGATTATACACCTGGGGTCCAGCACAACGCTGGAAATGAAAGTGGCCGAGAGGGGCGAATCATCCACACAGCAGGAAGCCCAGCACCAACAAAATCATTCGTTTGATGGTGAGAGTGTCAGTGACTGTGTTGTGTGTGAGAGGCTGTTTAAAAGGAAATTGCACCCAAGGTAGATGAAACGTCTTCTTTTTTTGGTGGTGGGGTGGCATTTCCTGACAAAGGCTTACACAATCTTCTGTGGTTTGAGGCCAAGGTAAATGAAGGTGATTATTAGATGCTGTGTGTGTTGATGGTAATAATGAAGGACTAATCTGTCTTTCTCTGTCTTTGTTTGTGTGCTAACTCACTAGTTGATGCAATTTGTATCATTACTGTATAACTACTTTACTACATCACTAGTATATATTACTGCCTTGGTACTCGAGAGATACAAATTCACAGTGTGACTTACATTTTGGGCCTCTGCCTCATTCGGAATCACACCCCACACAACCAGTCAAATCAAACATTTTGATGAGCTGACTCATATTTTTATCCAATAAAGTTGTCAAAAACAATAGAGGGAGGTGTAGCGCTAAGAATGGGCCCTTCCAGCGCTTTACAAGCTGCAGAGTCATTTAAGTGTTACTCCACCCAATATGAATTTCTCTTGCGTATCAAACAATCAACTCTTTGTGCACTCGTACGGCGGCTGCTGCTTTGTGTAGGGTGGCAACTGTCAGCAGCTTGGAACAACACAGTGGTTACAATAGCATTTTAGTGGTGATTCAATTTTTTTAAAAAAAGTTTTATACAGGAACTTATCAAACTGGTTCTGGTTTAAGAGCCCCAGTATTTACCAAACACTCTTTTTCACCCTTGTCAATGATCAAGGGACCAAAAAATGACCAAATCTTCTGTCCACCCCTCAGATATTGAAGTAAAAAAGAAACTTTAACTGCAACCTTTCAAGTTTATTGAGGTCACAGAGGGTGTTTCACTTTATCTTGTTGTTCATGAACCCACGGCCTGTATGGAAGCTTTGTGGCCCTGGAATAAGCAAACACATTGAGGGGATAGTCTTCGCACCACAGGGAGCATCTTGTAAAATGGCCTTGGTCATTATGACCGTGCAGGACACTCACATAAATCTAATGACTCTCATGAGGCGGTTGCCATGCTGTTACAAATCCACCATGCTGCCTGTTTGGTTTAAGGCATCTTTCCCTACACCAGAACATAAATCCACGAAAAGGGCCTACGTAACTCGCGTTTTCTTTAGATTTTGTCACAGAGATGTCGTTTGTTTGTGGTGTTTTGCAGCAGTATTGTCGAATGTGTGCCAGAGACTATGTAGTTAGTACAGATAAGAGTTTCAGTGAAGTCCTGCGATTACATGCTGGTGAGATGTGGCCCATCAGGAGAAAGTAATTTGATCATATCAAACTCTTTTTTGACAGGAAAAAAAGATTTTCTTTGTGGCACAGAGGACATAAAAAAATCTAATATGCCTGCTCAGTGTTGTCACGCCATCGCTTTTAAACCAAAGTGAACCGAAGGTGCAGAGGATTTAGAGGCAGAGATGAAAAGCAAACAGCTCTGTGTTCTGTTTTCCACTTTTCCCATAGAGCAGAATGAAGAAGCCAAGGTGACGTATGAACCTGTGCACAGACACAGGCACACCCAGAATCCTCACCTCCCACTCTGTGCCATTTCAATCTGGACTGGGTGAGCTCGAACATGTTCATCTCACTTTAAGACCACACAGTTCCTGTTGTGACTTGAAGTTATGAAATCCCAAGGTATACAGGATAAATTTTGCTTTTTTAAAATTTTGAGCGACAAAAAGACTGAAGAGAGTTTCATTACTGTCACTTACATGATGTGACAAATGACCTCGAAATGTGGCAGAACAAAATAGCCATGACTAAGCACACTACAAAACCATGAAATGTTCCCCCATCCATCACTTTTTCTTGACGCACATGATTTTACAAAAGAACTATTATTATTGTGTTGTCAAGATATGAGGCTGTTTTTTCCATGTTAGAATACAGAGACATTGTGGATTGGCTCACGATGGTTTACTTGAACACATAGAGTGTGACACCCCAGATGGACATGCATCTCATTCTACTTGTAGCTGTGCAGTGGACTTCATAAATATGTATGTACGTACCACTCTTACTCTTTCTAAAAAAATCACAAGATGTCATTTTTAATTTCCTCTTTTTAAAAAAAACATAAAAAGCTCTTCACATATTCTGATAATTGTCATAAGTTTAACTTGGGGAAAATATTTTGTCACATTGACCTCAGCGTCATTTTTTTGTTTTTGTTTTAACAATTTAAAAATGCTGCAGGAAAAACAGCAAATCTCTATTTAAAGTTTTTTTGTTGTAGTCACACATGTAGCATATGTCAAGCTCTGCTTCATGTCCAGTAGCTGCAGTAGCCGTAGAAATCAAATTAAGGAGATTCACACATCCAAAATGTTACCGAGATTGAGCGCATACTTGTGCAAACCGCAGCTTTGGGCTGTTTCTCTGACCACAAAACCTGTGGGAGCAAAGACAGCAACTGGGGTGATGTTATTTTGGTGTTCTTTTTTCTTATTATTGTTGTTTTTTCCCCCCTGATATAGAACAAAGCTTTGTATAACTTTTAATGAGTTGGAAAGAAATAGATGTTATCACCACAACATGCATTTAAAATTGTTTGGTAAAGCTTCATGAGTACTGTCTTCCTCACTTGGAGTGATTTATTATATTTTTCAGTATTCCAAGATTTGTGTTCTGGAAATTGGATAAAGATAATTATTTACTGTAAATCTGGGGAGAATATATCATGATTATTATTAATACGACTGCAGGGAGTGTCTGTGTGTGTGTACTGTGGCCCTTGGAAACATATTACTGTATCAGAGTAAGTATTTATTCACACGTTATGTTGGAAATGATCCATTTTCCAAAGGATCTTAGCTTTGTGAGTCTTCAGTTTCAAGTTCATCCATCATAAACAGCCAGATCAAATAAAATCCACCCCACAGAGCATCGTAATATATGAACATCTACTGTTCAACCTGCAGTAAAATCAGCTAATTTTATCACTGGAATTATCTATGTAGTAAATGTAAACAGGATTAGCATTCCTTGTTTTTGCAGATTTCACACAAAGAGAGAAGGCGGAGAGGGGAACAAACACATGAACGAGGAAAAAGAACGACAGAGATACTGTTGATGGGAACTTGTGACGAGCAAATCCGTTTTCAGTTTACTTGCTGCGGGCTCGGCCACGTGTCGGCAGAACATTTGTAGATTTAACTTAGACACCTCTGCTCACAAGTCAACAGCCCAGCTCTGTCTTTTTTTTCCTCCTCTGTCTGCACTTCCCTCCCCTGTCTGTCTTTCTCTCCCTCAATTGCTCATCGCGTCCGTTGGCTTTTAGACACACACACACACACACACACAAACACACACACACAGACACACAGACAGACTCTGTGTCTGGACTGAGATGAGATTTTAAAATGTTTTGAAACTTTGAGGGTTTTCGTAAAAGTCCAGATATAAATCTATCTTGGTCCCATTGTGACATTGGGTTTTAACCAGATGGAGACAGAGAGAGAAGGCTGGTTTGGAAATATAAAGCTTTCTCCTTTGTTTTCTTAAAACCCATTAGATTGGGATCATCACTACTGACCAGAGAAAAGAAATAATAGGGAAATGACAGAGAATGTTGTGCCTCTGTTTATAATTTTTCTTACTTAGAACTTATTGTCTTAATGTCAGAGGACTTGAGGTGATGCCCTGCATTGGCATTAATGGCATTTGATCTACAGGGTTAAATCTTACAGTTACATGTAAACATATCGTCACTACAGCCGAACCTCTCGCTCTCTCAGAATCTCTGCCTTAATGCAGGTGCTGGCATTTTCATGAGGCGAACCTTCACCTGCACAAACCGGCCGCTGCACTTAAATACACAAAGACCGATCCTTTTACACAGGGAACCTCACGTTACCTGCACTTTGGACGCACGTAGGTAACACAACTCTGTCAGATTAATCCAGTTAAGATCATACAGAGATTAGTGGAAAAGTAGTTAGGGTGTCTAGCTGTCAATCTCGATCGGGTTACAACCTCTTAAGTGCTGGGTTTTTTTTGTTTTATTCTTTACTGCGCCAACACACACTACATATATCGAAAGTTTGTTTTTTTCCCTTTTCTTGCACAGTCTAAAGATGTTGTTGCTGAGTGTCCCTGACCGGATTTGATGGGGCAGATTTGTTGTCATTAAATTTCTTCCATCTAGCTCTAGTTTCTGTAGTGATGAAGCAATGCTGCATGTATAAATAAACTTCAACCTGATGTCAACAGAAACCATGCTGCTGATCAGCGCTGACTTCTGCTGCTACCACTGGGATCATCGCTATTTTCCACCGCATTTAGGAGAAACCTCCCGCTCAGTCAGAGGGGAGCTGGCATTTTTTTCTTGAGTCTTTTTTTTTCTGCCAAAATGTCCTCTGTGAGAGCAGGACACCACAGCTGGACTGGAATATTCTGTTTACAGGTTTATTCATGTTGACAGACAGGCTCAATGCTCTGGGTATTAAAGGTGCATGAAAACAGCTCATGCCAAATGAAGAGAGTTTTTCCAAAACACGCTCGGTCCAGTTTTGGTCCCATAAAAGAGTAACCATCACATAGAAGTCATGGCTACGATGATTATTAACACATTAACTGTCCAATTTTTTTTATTCGGCTCCACTTGTCTAAGGCCGTGTGAGTCCGCTGAACTTTCCAAAACACCCTCAGTCCTTCACCCCCTGGTGAGGTGAAACCTTCTGCTGTGATGAACAGACGATCCAAGTCATTATAATTCAAGATGACATGCAAGCGATGACGGAGCCTTGTTAGAGGACGACGTATTTATGAGAATACAACCAAACCATCATCATTTTACGCACGTGATATACCCAATGTTACATACATAATTAGTTAAATACATCTCATGCTATTAACTAATAATAGTGCATTAGTCACGCTAAAACCCCAGCAATTTGAAATTAAGAAGACATAAACAATGTACGAGAATTTGTTCTGCTGAGTCCTGCCTTTAACAATTCACTCACCAGCAGCTTTAAGTGCTCATTATGACCTGACTGTTGGATTGGTTTGGTGGAAAACTAATGAAATTTGTTGTCAGTGAACATTTTACTTTTGCACCTTGCTAATTATATTAACGCACAACATACTGTAGCTTCATCATATTGATAGAAAATGGCCAGCTGTAATTTACTTTCCTTCAACACATATTTTGTTGCATGTTAGATAAATATAAACATCATTTCTTGGAGACAGGGTTGCATATCTTATTGGCTGCACGTACTTTATGTAATTATAGGAGATAGTTACATATTGTCTAGTAGCTATTTGGGGTTTTTGTTTTCCAAGAGATGAAACTTAAATGAGTGTATGTAGAAGGTGTCACGTACTATATTTGCCTCTGAATTGTGGTGGAGTGAAATCCTAAAGTAGCAGAAAATGGAAATGCTCAAGCACTTCACCGCACTTGAGCAAATGTACTAAGTTTTGTGCTCACTCACCAGTTGTTCAGTACTTTTCTCCACTGCACGCAGTCAACACCTGTGATGCTGAAGGTTAGTGGGTTTAAACTGGGTGTGAGGAATAGTCGCACGTGCATCGTGTACGTCCACATGTAAATCGTATCAGCTGCACAGCATCCTTTGCCTCTCAGTGTCCTCTCTGTTCAGTCCAATGCTATGGTATTGGTCTACACAAGCGCACACTCATAAGCAGGCATTAGAGTTTACTCAGCGTTTGATGACCGCCATGACAGCAACGCAGCAGGCAGCGTGTCTGTGTGTGTGTGTGTGTGCGTCCTGCACCGAGTCTCTGGTTGACTCAGACAATAGGACAGTTATACTGGTGAAACCACCGGCTCAGCCCCGGCCCCTGCTCCTCACATTTTCCATCTCGCCATGTTTCATTCGCTTTGCCTCTTTTTCCCCTCGTCTTCTCTTCCTGCTCGGGGGAGATGAGGAGTGAGGGAGCATTCGTTTACGAGCCGACTCCCTTTCTCTCTTTCTTTCTGTCTTTGATGTTTAGACGATCATAGACAGGATCGACTGACAAATCAAAACAAGTGACATGCTGCTTTCATTTCTCTGAAATGTAGTTGATGATTTGCTTTTACAAACAAACAAACAAACAAAATCAATATTCAAAATCTGAAACTAGGCAACTCATCCTGGCTTTATAAAACTCAATACACTTACTGTAATTGACCTTTCTTTATTATTGTGCGGCGTTCCAGATGTGTTTACTGTTATGGCTGATATTGGATGTGCTTAAGTTGGAGCCTGTTGCGTAACCGATCATTCATGCCTCGTTTGATCATGTTCTATCTGCCCCGCGGCCTCATTTATAAAAGCGCTTCACAAACACATTTAATCAAACCAATATGCTTACAGTACGTCAAAGTGATTCTCTTTTCTCTTTTCCTTTTTTGAAACTCTGAAGTTGACGTGGAAAAGGTCCCAAAGTGCATGCACTCACCCAGTTGATCATTTGCAATTGAAAGAAGCTCAGTGTGTGTGAAGGGGGAACCTAAAACCACTCCACTCCACTGGTGGCCTTTCTCTATGGAGGGGAAGTGAAATGATCATTCTGACACTAACAATGACAAAAAACTAATAAAAGTAATAACCTGCGGAAAATCTGAAGTGCTATAAAACAATTATCTGTATTTTTTTGGGAGTATGTATTAGCTTTTTATTGCTATATGTAGTTCTTCATCTTCTCTGGAAATTGAAATGAAGAAACCTAAACCTAAATATATAGTTTGTCTATAAACATCATCTTTTAACATGCCATTAGTTAACATATTATATTATATTTAGTCATAAAGAAATATGTTGTCTAGAGCGCTGAACTTTAATGGAGGTGTTCCACCTTTTCTCTCTCTTTTTTTTTAGTAGTGTCTCAGTCATCTCAAGGTTCAATATGTCCGCTTTCCTTCACCTTTCCTCTTCATGACTGAAGTGGATTTAAGAGATGAAATCAATAAGGAGAGCTTTAACCTCTGTCCACCATCAGGTCAGCGCAGCCTCGTGGAAGGACCGGTCTTTTACACGTTGTCCACACGGCGGATGATGCCAAGCTGCGTTTTGGTTACTGCTCCCTGAAATAAACAGCATGTGGTTCCAGGAAGCACAGAACACGAATCGGAGGATTAATAAATCCAGACCCCCTGGGAATCAGAACTTTTATACACACACATAGCATCAGGGTGGGTCAAGTGTACTGTAAACAAAGCTGATGAGGGGAACAACGGCATAATTCATAATTGCACACGCACACACACACGCTGACGAGCGCGCACATACTGTACATGCAAGATCATATACACAAAGACTTTCAGTGCACTGCAACACCCCAGCCCCCGATCACCCCCCCAACACACACACACACACACACAGCTTATCTAAACACAGTCTAATGCAGTTCTGGGCACGATGGAAAATGTATACGCGGAACAAATTTGATTCATAAATGGACAGGTTTCAATTTGAATCCCCGTCCTCTCTCTTATGGCTGGCTGCTAAAATAGAGCTCAGTCTGTGGAACTGGAGGGGGGGGTTAGAGAGGGAGTGAGAGAGAGAGAGAGAGAGAGATTCAAGGTGATTTGAACGATGGTTTCTGTGCAGAGCTACAAGGCTGGTTGAGTGAATATGAGCAGCCAGCCAGCGAAGCCAATTTTATACATGGCTAAGTTTTCTCTTATACTATGTACCTGAGTGATCACACACACCTACACACACACACACACACACACACACACACACACACACACACACAATCTACATATGTACGAACAGACACCCACAGCCTCCAGCCACACATCCTCACTATAAAGGATTTTCATAATCTTTTTATCCTTGCGATGACCACCGGGACAAATCCGAAAGCACACGGGAACAATTCATCCTGCAGTGACTCTAATGGCCAGTGTCCTCACCTAATGGTGGACACGGTAAGAAGACTAATAGACAAAAATACACACGGCCAGAAGGAAGTGGACATCCAAATAATGTACCCACATGTGCCCGCTGAGCATCTCATACCAAACCCACTAATATGCTGCTATTAAGGCTGCAACTAACAATTATTTTTGAGCTCAATTCATCCTCTGTTATTTTCACCATTAATCAATGAACCGTCTGAAGTGAAAGAAAAAAACAAAGCATTGAATCCTGACGTGAGAAGCTGGAACTATGCAGCAAATGTTTGGGTTGGGGTTTTTTTGCTGACTCGCTCCCATGCAGCCTCAAGAGCAGGTCAGCCTCTGATGTTGCCTGATAAAGCCTGACCGGTTGTTGGCATTCTTTCAGTCTGTCCCAGGTGGGGATGGATGGGGTCGGGGGATCAGGGCTCCGTGCCAGGGAGTCAAGATCCTCCACATGGAAAGCAAGGGGCTTGTTGCAATGAAACAGGAAGCAGCCCGCTCCAAACTGTTGCCAGAGTATTGCCTGCCAATATTTGTCCACATATTTACGGCCATGAATAAATAAAGGACAGACAGAAGCAGGAGAAGAACGTAAGGCAGCACAGATTTGGTAAAGACAGAAAAAAAGAGAAAGAGGAAGGGGAAACACCTTGACATTAAGAAGCAAAAAGTATCATCACCATCCCATACAACATACAACTCCTGATGGTCTCACTTCTACTGTACACGTCATTCAACCTGCTGCATATGCCCGTCTCAGCCACCGCACTATCTCATGGAAAAGTCAAACAAAAATGGAAAAAATTACAAGTTGAGGATACAGATAAACAATATTTGCCACAGCACACGAGTGCCCTGTACTCTTTCTCTCAGGGCGTGGTTCCACAGACAGGAAACAGTCCCCTCTGCTTTTAGCTGGGGCCCTGCACAGGGTGTGTGTGTGTGTGTGTGTGTGTGTATAACGTGCCCACTCAAACACCCAATAAGTAAAGAAATAGTCTTGTACCACTGTTTCGTCAGAGCACAGCTAAAACCATTGGTCCGCCTCGTGTTTCCGAGCTTGAGTCATATCTGAACGCGATCCCTAAAACACAGTGATTTCTGCTCATTTGCGGATATTTGACATTTATTGTGGGTAAATATTAAAGCTGAAGATGTTGAGGCCAGCTCACAGGTCGAGGTTTCTCACTGCACCCATGTTTATTTGCAAAACTCTTTCTCAAAAAGTGAGTCAGAAAAAAGCAACGTAATATGGCATCACAGAGATGACACAGCCGTGGATACGAGACACAGTATATTCTATTCTCTTCTACTTCTACTCAGTTTGTGTGTGTTTGTGCGTACGTGTGTGTGTGTGTGTGTCCAGACGGACGTCAAAGTGGTCAGTTCATGTTGGCTATGTTGCCAAGGGCTGGACCATTGTGGTTTTGTTTGAGCTCAGTGCCAAAATACAGTGCGTGTGCATGTGCGTGTGTGTGTGTCCCTGTGTGTGTGTGTGTGTGTGTGTGTGTGTGTGTGTGTGTGTGTGTGTGTGTGAGCGTGTGTGCGTGTAGAGTTGGGTTGTTCCTCAGGGCTAAAACGAGCACCGACCACAACAGACACACAGATCGACTGATAGACAGACAAAAAGACGGGAAAGAAATTGAGGGAGAGAGAGAGAGAGAGAGACTGACCACAGAAAAGAGACGGGGCCTCCCTGTGAAATTTAGTTTCCAAACACAACAACTTTCTCTCAAACACTCAAACACACACACACACACACACACACAGCGCTGCTCAACATGGAGGCCACGGACCTGGTCCAATCTATACTAGTCCTCCGACTGTTGTCTATTGGTGTCTGCACGTTTCTTTTGCTGTTATTGTGTTGCGTAGACGTTAACAGGATGGGAGTGAGAGTAGCATGATGGAGCCACAATCATGCCGCTCATCATATGAATTTAAAAAAGGCCGAACGAGAGCCAGACACAGAGGAATGCCTTGCTCAAGGGGACTTTGTGGGGGGGCTGAGTTTTACAGTTTTCCTGCAGAGGGAAATGAAGAGGAAGCGTATAAACGAATAAATAAACTTATTTGTCGGTAGAATTAGAAGAAAGACGATTAATTCAACAGAACAAATTAATGAAACGCTGAGAGCCCGGCGTGCCTTAATGAATCAAATCAAACAGATATTTTGCACAGTGGACGATGCCGGCATGTTTATCGTGCTGGTGTAGATACAGGTTCTGTCGCAAACGCCTCACAATTCAAACGGACGATGAATTATTCAATGCACAATGCCATGCTGCTCCCCGCGCTGCGCTGTTTGTTAATAAATAGACAACAAACATCTTTTTGTCATTTAATATTGGAGGCAAAAGGCACCGAGGCTCACCTGTAATTGGGGCCGTGTGCTCTCCCCTGTTCAGGTAAATAAAGGCCACGTCCATTATCGCCACTCGTGCAGGATCAGACTGAGATGATTGGGCTTTTCATGTCCCCGAACGAGCAGTTCCTATCATAGATTTCAGCTCCTGCGCTGAGCGGCCACAGGACCCGGATCCAGAGAGGCCCGGGCCCTGCTAAAGACATTATCGCTGAGAATAACCCTGCTCAGGGCGCGCGGGGCTCGGCATGCACGCATGGACGTGTGCGTGTTTATGTATGCGTACTTGTTTTGACCAGCAGTTAAAGATCTGAACGTGCAATCGACTTCTCTGCGGTGAACTTTCTTCTCTTTCTTTTTAACTTCTGTTTGTTGTTCTCATGCTGGGCCGATCAACCCCCGGCCTCCACCCCTCCCTCCCTCCGTCTCATTCTTCTCTGCTTCTTGTCTTCATAAAACTGTTTTTAAGCTTTGTATATCTTTTTTTCCCTTTTTGATGAGGTTTTGCTCTCCCCTCCGTCTTCGTGCCCTTTGGTTGTCTTTTTTTTTTTCTCTCCCTCCATTTCCTCTCCGACTCTTTCTCTGTCTGACTTTCTCGACAATGAACCTTCATGACCCTGAAGACCGGCCCTCTTTTATGGGGATACCACTCCACTTAAGAAGCGGGACAGCTTCTGTGTCCTGCAGAAAAGCAGTTTTTTGTACCAATCTGCCATCATGGTTTAACTGCTGTTACAAGGTCACACCACGCTTTTAACTTACAATGTCAGCTTTCACTTCTTTCTCTCACGCTACAAACTTTCCGAGTAAACTCTGCCCTGCGCAGTGAACGTTCAGAAGTCAGCGTCACCCACTTGAAAGTCTCGCAAAACTGATGAAAGGGCCAGACAATTCACTGTGCTTGACTCTTAATCCACTATTGAAGCACTATTCACATGAGACTACATGTGACACCCCCCCATGTCTGTTTTGTGTCACGCATTAAGAAAAAAAATAAACCAAGTCCATGTTCCTCTCTCAGGGATCATCTCCAGATACTGCTGAAGCTAAGTAAGATGAGCCAAATTATTTTTTCTCTTTTCTGTGGTCAAAGAAGAAGGGACAAAACAGAGACAAAAAAATTGACCACCCAAATGGTTGGGTGTTGATTCATGTGGGAGTGATATTATCAGATCTACTGTATATCATAGAACCTTTGCAGTGGACTACTTACTTTACAAAAAAATGCAGAAGTAGTAGAACCTCAAAGGATAATCACAAATCAAACAAATAAAGGTAAAGTGCACTACACATTGCATTAAAGAGAGAATTTGCAGTTACTTTCAGGGAAATTAATTTCCCTGAAAGTAACAGCAAGTAACTGCTGCTATAAAGTACCAGGCTCTACTTCTAACTACTTCGGGGACCAAGGAAACCATTTATTGTCCACTGAGTTTTTACTCTGATGTGTACATAAAAAGCACAACCATCACTGAGAAAAACTGATCCCTTCTGATAACCAGACAAAAGTCATGCTGGCATCACGCTTCCTGAACTGTTTTACAAAAATAGTCTGTTTGACATCAAGCGCTGTAAGTGAAAAGAGTTTTTTTATGGTTTAAAATAAGTTTGAATACATGATATTCATGACAATCCATCCCCACATTTGCACCGGGAGGATGATGGGTGATCAGGCGTGAGACGGACAGAGAAACGAGGAAGAGGTCTGCCTGCTGTGAACCGAGGGCTCCAATCAGACGCTGTTACCAGGCTACAGGGATGACACACTGACAGCCAGGTGGTAATCCAACGGTCCAACAGTCGTCCACTGTCGACGGCTTGTGGACAGTCGAGGACCACTTGGAGTCATCATGGAGTCATCAAGCGGCTTAAGAACAAAAATGCGAATCAGGATCCAATCAGATCATGTACTGTGCCATCATCATCATCATCATCATCCCAGATGTGGAGGAGAATCCCTGATTAGGGATGACATTTACAGGGAACAATTTTTAAAAAAGTGGGATGGATATGACAGGGTGGAGGAGGAGGGATGGAAAGAAAAGTTGGACAAAGATAAGTAAAGATGCTGCAGGTGACAAATAAAGGCAGAAAGGGGGAAGCTCCTGCTTCTGATTGTAAATTAAACAACAATTTTCTTTCACGGAAGAAGGCGACTGAACGGCAAAAAACCTGAACACACACACACACACACTCTGGAGATGATCCAGAGGGAAATCACAGCTCTGACTGACGTACACGCTGATCAATTAAAACTTTTGCACCACTGTGTGTGTGTGTGTGTGTGTGTGTGTGCACTTGTGTTGTTGCAGGCATGTGTGCGTCGATGTGTGAGACCACGTGCGCGTGTGTGTGTGTGGTGGGTGGCAGAAAAGTCAGATAACAGGAAATGGAAAGGAAATCAGCGAAAATGTTCTCAAAATTAGAACTCGTGGTTTCACTGGGAGAGATTCTGATTTCCTCCTGGCTAAGTGGAAGAAGAGACGATCCTTTCTTTCTTTCTCTCCCTCTCTTCCTCTCTCTCTTCATTGCTCTGTCTTTACCGCAAGACAGGGTTAGGCATAACAATGAGAGTGTTGTTGCTTCTTGAAGTAGTATCCCGAAAGAGATTCAAAGGAGAGCTTTTCTGACATAATTCACATTTCATATGCAACGGCAGAGAGAGAGCGCGAGAGAGAGAGTAAATGAGACAGAGAGAGGGAGCCGAGGGGAAGAAAAAGAGGAACTATCAGGGGCCATATCAGTTATAATATAGTCTGTGAAACTTTGTTATGGAGTGTTACCATTCACTGCACATTTACTGTCTATCTGCGGCTCACATACAGACAGTGCGTGTGAATGAGAGACGGGAGATGAACGAGACCCGGTAAAATTTTTATAACTGGTTTACCGGCCTGTGATGTGGAAATCAAAGCCCATAAAAGTGGCACTTTTTGTGGTGGTTAACCTGCCAGATTGCCCGTAAGGACGGGGGCAAATTCACTGCCACATGGCGCGCGCCCACAGAGGCGTCAACCCCGCTGCCAGGCAAGAGCGTCAGCGTTGTCAGTACTGGGTGATTCTGCAAACTCTCAGGTCACGTCCGACTGAAACTTTTAACACCAGTGCAAACACTTGATGCTTTGGAATATCTGTTAGGAATAGTTACGAGGGGGAGCATGCAACTAAAACTGCCTCGTCAGCGTGACAGGTTTGCTTGTTTTACTTCTGACTCGTGTTTTGGAGTGTCATTCTGCTTATTATCTGTCATCAGACACGATTTCTTGGAGAAATAAGTGCCCGTCACCCTCGGCACGGCTTTTGCTCTGCTGCGTGAGGTAATTTTCTCACACCAGCTGGAAAGGTGCAATTTGACCAAAAGGTCCTGTCCACTCTCGCTGCTCTCGCTTCCTTTGCTCACGTGCGCTCATACCAGCTCCGTCCGAAATCAGATTGAAGTTAAAGAGAAGCTGGCGCTGGAAACGTTGCTCACACAACTAAAAAAAAACAAAAAAACAACCCGTGGAAAAAGAGGTCAGTGTCGTCGACCGTCTGCTCCCACTGGATAGTTTCTGCTCTGCGTCACTCACACATACGGGCCGCAGATAATGCAGACAATATGGTCGTGACTTTGCTTAACTGTCACCCCACCCCTCTGTCTTTCTCCATCTGTACGTCTCTGCCTCATCATCTCCTCCAACCCCCCCCGCCTTTCATCCGCTCTCCTTTTATCCGCAGCCCTTTCGCCATCCTTCTGTTGCTACCTCGCCATCCATCCATCCATCCTTTCCATCCTGTCTCCTATATATTTGACCTCTCTCTCTCTTGTTCATAGCCCCCCTTACCCGCTCTCCTAGTACAGCCCAGTATTATATAGCTTCATTATATCGGCTGACAATAAAATTTAGAGTCAAGTTCAACATTTCATTGATCGTCTATAAAATAGGACATACTTTAGGTCTGGTTTGTGTTGTACATCTTTTATGGGTAACAAGGTAGGGATGAGGAGGCCGCCTGGTGCTCAAAGGATCGCTGGCGTCGGTTGGGGTGAAGAAACTGTCAAGGCAATTCTTTAAAAGGCTTTTGTCATTTAACGCATCTACTGCACACGTGTACAACACAGCGCGTC
Source organism: Psettodes erumei (assembly GCA_016785225.1). Lineage (NCBI taxonomy): Eukaryota > Metazoa > Chordata > Actinopteri > Pleuronectiformes > Psettodidae > Psettodes > Psettodes erumei. Next base: position 5,667,277 of record JAFBJZ010000408.1, read on the forward strand.
TTCTGTCACACTAGGCATAAACGGAGGATCTTACATGTTTTTATTCCGAGCGCAGCGTCTCCCAGGTATCATTCAAGCCGTTCAACTTTCGACCTCGGCTCTGAGTCTTTGTGAATCCATTTTGCATAGATGGTTTTAAACTCCTGCAGTCGGGGTCTAAAAAGCCACTGGATGTGATACTGGTGAAATAGATTGAGAAAATATCTTTCTTTTTTTATCGCTAGCAATGTCAAAGCCAAACCATAAAATGTCTTATTTTCATATCCGCAAAGCATCCAGAGTCGCTCGGCATTAATTATTTCTAATGGCGGCTTTTTTTTCATTTTGTGGCACAAAATCATTCAGTTCAATAGAGTGCAGATGTCCTCCAAGGCCTAATAATCTCCCACCATTACCTTCACATTCTCAGATACGGGCTCTCTAAACGGACCTGTCTGCTTTCGAAAAGCTGACGGCTCCTCCATTACCTCACCAGCTGCTGAGCGCGCTGCTGGCATCGATCAGCAACACTCGCAAGCTTCCTGATCATAAATTATGACAATTTTCCGCAAAGGCCGGTGAAATATTACTGATTGTACCTTTAACATCGGCTACCAGGAATCATTACCATGCCCGGCAGCATAAATCCCGTTAGTATGCCACGGTTTCATTTAGCATTTTTTTACATGGGCTAACCTGAGAGCGTGTGTGGCACATCAAGAATGAGTTAGTGTGGAGCGAGGATGAGAAAATAATGACACAGATGAAGGATGGGCACATGTGTGTCCTGTCTACATACATGACGTTTGTCATAATAGATAAATAGGAGTAGTGTGTTAGGCAGCCATCTAATATATGTATGTGTGTAAAAAAAAGAAAAGAAGAAGAAGTGTTTTTTATGTGTGGGTGTGTGTGCACATAAACCACTCATGAATGTAATTTATCAGACGGCATCTTGTCGCAGTGTGTGTGTGTGTTTTTTTTAATCTTCCAGTGATTCTGTTATCGTTAGAATTATGATAGCCCACCTCGGGACAAAATATCTGATTAACAATTGGTGTGAGTGTGTTTGCATGCCTGTGGGTGCGTGCGTGTGTGTGTCTGTCACTATGAATCACGTGTGATTACGATGATCAGGCAGGCAGAGAGATGAGCGATGAGAAGCAGGGCGAGGGGAAGACAAACGCGCGCGCACACGTAAAAACAGAGTGGTGGATGGATGGCAACACAGAGGTCATAATTCACACCAGCAAAGCTCCAGCACTCAGCTGAAAAATGATGACGCCTCACTAACATTAACTTACTAATCTCTCATCCACGCCGAGCGGGTGTGCGCGTGTTTTTGCATGCGTTTGCTGTGAAACACTTCACATGCATTATGCTACTAATAAGTCATTCGGTGCCGTGCGTATGTGTGTTTCTGCGTATTTAACAAAAATAGAGAGGAAGAAAAGAGAGAGACATTTATTTCATTGACTTGAGACTGTTTTCCAAAATGAGTACACATTAATCATCTCTGTGTGAAGCAGGGCTACTTTGTGTGTTTGTGTGCGCGTGCTGGTGCTGGTGCAAGGCCGGGGGGGGGTTGGCGCATGCTCGTTGCTGTGTTATCCTGGGATCTTTTGACAGGTGACGAGCCACAGGCGAGTGGTGCCTGTCAAGCTTCCCTTGACTCAGCCTTCTAACTGTTCTGAGGTCAGTTTTAATATCGCATGCGCTGTTAAACACATGCACAGATGGGTGTGGAAACTGTACGAAAAATTACTTCAACAGTCTTTTCTTGCTAAGCGTGAAGCAGCAGCAATAAAACCAGCAGATTACACCACGATTTATCATCTCAAATTGTTAAAAGCTGTCTTTCCTGGTTCTGTGTAAAGGACAGCTACCTCCAGGTGAGACACTACATCTTTAACTTGTAAAATATGTGTCTTATGCATGTTTGTGTCATATGAGAACCTAACTGTGTGACTGTCCTGACAATGTTCTGCAAGAAAACCATACAAATGTCCTGAAAAAGAATTTATTGTTTCATATAAACAGCGTACACGCTACACACTGACATCATTTGCTGTACCCTATTTATTGTCTCTGAATGTGTCCGTGGGGTCATCGCTTAAGTTTTAGAATATCCCCAAATGCAAAAAGAAACGCCATGTGAATATGATTAAGATGCAGAAAAGAAAATTGCGGAGCCATTCGGTTCCTCTGGGACGCATTTTGTTGTTCCGGTCAAAATGAAAGCGATGTCCTTCCAGATAGTGAAGGCCTAGTTGTGCTGCTGACCCTGTGGACTGACCTTCCTGTTGTAGGAGGACAGTGAAAAGATGATCTTGTCCTTTGGGGATCAATAGAGAAAAATTAGGGGGGGAGCAAGGCCTTCTGTGTCCAAAACAGTAAAACCCAAAGCAGCTGTAAAAGACTGTGGGAGGTGTTGCCATTAACACATGTTGAAACTGGCACCCTTCAAACTGGGCCTGTGTGCGCAGCTTCTCTTTTTTTCCCTGATATGTTGCTCCCAGTAGAGAGAGAGAGAGAGTGTGTGTGTGTGTGTGTGTGTGTGTGTGTGTACAATATAAGTATGCAGTGTGTGTTGTTGATGACAGCTGCTGATCAGTAACCTGCATGTTGATTGCAGACTAATAGTCTGTGAGAGACAGTGAGTGTGTATGTGTGTGTTGATTGCAAGGTGTATGTGCCTGTGTGTGTGCGCGCCCGCTGTGTGGGTGGGTGGTGTGTGTGTGTGTGTGTGTGTGTGTGTGTGTGTGTGCGTGTGTGCCTGCTGATTGCAGAGTAATGCAGATCAGATGAAGCAAGAAATCGGCTTTTTGGCTCCATCAATCATCTCTCTCTCTCTCTCTCTCTCTCTCTCTTTCCTTCCTCTCTGACTCACACATTCTCTTTTAAGTTTCACCGTCTCTGTCTTCCTTTGCTTTTTTCTCTTCCGGCCTCTCATCAGCGCCCTTTATCGCTCTCATGCTTTATTTCCTCTTTTGATTTCATCATTGAACCTCTGAATTCCACTTTTTACCTATTCTCCGGGTGCAATACATGGAGGTTAACCAACACAGGTCTTTCATTCCTACCCAGTTAAGACAAAGACAGATTGGATTCATTAACATGCCAGATGACTGATTTCTATATTCACGTTTGTTGAAGTGTGCCAAACTGAAATAGTAAGACGTGGAACCCTCTGTTTTGTACACAAAGAGCTGCACCATTCTACGAGCGCACGCGCAGCTGAAAGAGCGATTATTGAACATTTTGAGACCTCACTTTTCCTTTACCATTATAATATGTAAAAAAAATTTAAAAAACAACTCATGTATATATTGTACAAATTGGCTGAGTCAAAGTTGACCGAGCTCTGAGGAGAAAATGATGCGGGAGAAACAAACATTGCTGAGAGCAATGAAGAAGCATGTTAAACTCTTAGAGCTTATAATAACAACTTTCCAGATTATAACGAAGCTTAAAATATTTTTAAGTCGTTCAAGAGAATGTGCTGAACTCATTTTTTGGTTGGTTTTTTTGGGGGGAAAAATTACCACACAATGCCAAAGCCAATCATTGTCACAGGTGTCGTGATGGTGTCGCCCCTAAAAGGCAGGCAGCATCATACGTTTTCACTGTACAGCTACACTGTGACTCACAGAGAGCCTTTAAATAGGTAATGTTGTGGGAGAGAATATAATACTAATTGTGCAAAGAAATAGTGGAGACAGTTGCCAGCCTCTGGAACCACATAAATACCACAAACTGCACTGGCCTGCAAGTGAATTTCCCCTCAGAGACTCTGCTACTTACTTCGCCTCTCTGCTTTCACACAAGAAAAGCTTTATTGACGCGGACTGGACTACCCAGTAATCAACACTGAAATTTGTTTACTGATGTGTATTCTTGGGGTTTTTTTTAAAGATTTTTGTTTCAAAGGATTATGGTTTGGCATCTCGACTTAACCCGACGAGGAGATAAAAGCGCTGTCCAAACTTACACAGCAAGCATCTCTTCATTTTAGTTTCCTGTTAGTGAGACAAGGTAAAAGCCTTGTATGTGGCTGGAGCAAATATGGGAGTGTGAAGTTATGGTCAATTTGTGAGAGGGATATTTTGTTCAGTTTGCAATAAATTGGGAAAAGTGAGATACTAAGCAGCGAGTTAGCTGCGCTCTGCAGGACCCAGATCTGTCAGCTGGAATACTTAGGTATTCACTGCAAGTCAGTGATGGGATTGCCTCACAGCGTTTGGTGTAAGCAAACGGAGATCCATCTGGAAGTCAGTACAAGTCACTTTCTGGGCTGTGTTTTCAGTGTTCAGCAGGAGCCAGTGAAGGGATTCCTTTGTATTCAGAGTCACTTAAATGGAATCAGTCATCAGCTGCGGTCTAATCGATAGAGAGACAGAGAGTCGTCCTGACAGAAAATGAGGGAGAAAGTGAGGGAAAATATGTGTGTGTGTGTGTGTGTGTGTGTGTGTGTGTGTGAGGATATAGGCGAAGGAGTTGCGGCATCAAACGCAGTGAGTGCAGAACTGCGCTGCACACACCTGCAGATACTCAAGCACAGACGCACGCAGCCATCTGGAAACATGTTCAGGTACCACATGAGGAGGAAACAATTCAGATCAACAGATTGTATAATCCCATTATCTTGGTCTGATGGAATCATACCATCTAATTTGAATAACTTGTTGATCTCGAATACGTTCTGCTTTCTTGTGTTAATGCAACTGTTCTCTCGCTGATTGTGACCCACCCTTGGAAAAAAAAAAAAGGTTTATCGATATCTCATTGGCTCTGATCAGGGCCTTTATGTCCAAATGCTTCAGCAGTTTTGGCAACTTTGTTGTTGTAAACACAACGACCACAAAATGATCAAGAGATGATGTTCCATTGAAGTAGACCCCCCCCAAAAAAAATGTTTCCTTTTGATGAAACAAATTAAGTTACTGCTCATAAGCCTGACACACATTTTGGATTGTAAACCACAGTGGACACATAGAAAACAACAGAGTCAAACATCGTGAGGGTGCAGGATGTGCAGGACTTGCAGTATGAATCAGTATGAATCCGCATCACTTAGCGTCACTGACAGTCGTCCCTGCGAAACGTCTGCCCTTTATGCACCTTCAAAAAAAAGACGCACTGCACTGTGAAAAAATGTCAAGCTGCGTTGTGCTTGTAGCCACACCCCAGTGATGATGTCACAGTGTCCTGGAGTGCACCTGTACATCACAGCAGCAAGGTGAGCATGTTAAACCACTGGAAGTCAGCAAAAACAAGACCTTCAGGTAGTGCTGAAGTCAGGTTATTCAAAGTGTCATAAGAGTCCACTTCAAATAATCCAAACTGATAGATAGATAATCCTAACTCTCGAACCCTAAAATCATGTGATTATCATCAGACTTTGAAGAAGTGAGGATTGGGTTTAAAAAAATGTCCTCATGTTGCACAAATGGTCCTCATAAGGTTAGAAATACTATACATAGATATACACACAGATGCTGACTGAAAGAAACAAACACTGCAGGATACATCTATTAAATGGCACACACACACACACACACACACACACACATGCTCCCACGCGTTGATGCACACACAAAGCCAGGAACAGATTCATCTACACAAAGCCCACACACACACACACACACACACACACACACACACACACACACACACACACACACAGATACAGATACACTCGCACGATCAACTCAAACACACACAGAAGGACTCTCTCTCCCTTTTCTCTCTCACACACACACACACACACACACACACACAAGAGATAAGAACAACGAAATGGAAGATAAACAAAGAGGGAGAGCAGGAGGAATAATTAGAACCATGAATGTTTGGTATTTGTGATGATGATATGATGATATATGAGTCCTGCTGCCTGCCGGCCCTTCCAGAGAGTTCTCAGAGGTCATTCCGGAACATTCTAGAACATTCCGCCGCGTTCTGATGGGAATCCCAGATCTGCCAGCGTAGCTGTCAATTATATCCAGATTTTCAACTTTACTGGGGCCTCAAGGCCACATCAATACTGCAATACCATCCCTTCATCTATCTCTGTCTCCTTCCCAGTCCCCTGTCCCTCCCGCCCGTCTTTCCGCACTGGCACAATAGCGAGAACAATGCCAGGGTACCACCACATCAAACGCCCAAAGAGAGAGAGAGAGAGAGCGAGGGAGAGAGTCAGAGGGACAGATGGAGAGCGGGAGAGGGACAGATGAAGAGAGAAAGACACAGAATTACAGTGTGGGTCGAAATCTGATTGTGCATCAAAGCAAAACTGAGGGGAAAAAACTTCCTCTTAAACTGATTATATATCCATGAGAAGAAAAACCACAACGTCTCTCTCTCTCTCTCTCTCTCTCTCTCTGTCAATGTGTTGCTCTCTCTCTCTGTGTCTCTGTCTGTCTGTTGGTGCCAATTGTCTACACGCTACCAGTGTCTACATTTACACGTTGCTATCAAAGCCATTTCTGCAGGATCAAATCCAGCTTTCCATACGCTTCTTTTACTTGTCTTCATTTTTTTTAGTGCAGCAGCACAATGTATTTATGTTTCATGCACTGACAGCGCGCCGTCTACCAGTGACGATGCTCAGATTCTGCGTCTAAGTGGCCCGATTAAGAGGGTTAATTCAACCTAAACCAGACTTGACATGTTTTCCACTTGATCCCTCATGGCTTATTCCATACTTGTGGACATCAGCAGTGTCAGTTTTGGGGAATAAGGACATATTTTCCTCATTAGAGCTGCTGGCACAACAGCGAATTACAATTCAGATTCATGGAAAAACTCGAACAGGCTTTTTTTTGTCCCATCTTCAAAGTTGATCTTTTATTTATTTTCAGTGGAACAAATCTAGATGTCACTTCTCTGGAACAGAGTTTGTGAGAACCGGTGATGTTCGTCGATAATGTTTGAGTTAATGTTAAGGATGAAGTCAAGGTGGTGCTCACCTAAAGGGGTTATGCAAAAATTATCACTTTAAAAAAAATTCAGTGAAAAAAAAAGTAAAAGAATTTTGTGGGGCAAAAATAAATCAAAATAAAGTAATGATTATTGAATAAAAGTTTCATGGTCAATTCAGTTCACACACATGCGCTCGTACCGCATAAGTACATTTCAGAACTATATTATAATACAAAACATCAAATATGGATAATATCTCAATAGACTATATCAATCAATCAATATATGAAGAAACAATCATATTAGAAGGAAGTCAGAGCGATATCTGGAGTAATAAATGAAATATGAGGACAAACTGTAGTTCCAACTTTAAAGGGGGGGACCCCCACCTTTTTTACTCCTCTTTACAAGTTTTCCTCCTGGTCAGATTTAATGCTCAAGTTGTGAAAACAGCTGTATGATGTCTTTTTGTGGCTCTGGAGGAGCTTTGTCGAGTCTGAGAAATGAATCCTCACGAAGCCATTAGGGTTAGCCTGAAACACTCGAACAAAGTGATGCTGCTCTGAGGTGCTAGTTACAGAAAAATGTAAGATCTAGTGTTTTTTGGAGCTCAACCCAGAGTCGGAACCGAAAATTCCCACCGCTGCCTCTGTTGCACCGGTGTGGCCACTGGTTTTGTAAATCCATCGGCTTTATGGTGCAGCACAAACCTCCGGGGTGCCGCTTTATGAAAAGCGCCAAAATAAGTAATCAGCGATTAGTCAGGCACACACACTTCTAATGAAGGCGACGCTGACACTATGTGCAGTGCCATGACAAACAAACATGCAGATACATCCAGATTTGAATGAAAAGACGACTCATCCTTCCTCACTCACTCCTGAGCTGACGCTCCAGAAGTTGTGCTGTGAGGCTCAAAACACACGTGAACTACACTCTCGGCCCCACAATGCCAGCATATGTACAAACGCACACTGCCCTTGGCCGCGATGACTGCCGTAAATACCAGCGTCCCGCAGGACCACGGGGCCCCCGGACCACGGGGCCCCGGACTCCCACCCCGGCTTTGTCCCCGTTAACGCCCGGAGTCACGGATCTGAAAATCAGATCAGATATTGCTCAGCTGTTCAAGTCGGCCGCATCTGCGATGCTTCAGCAAAACCCACAACTTCTCCCCATTAGGCCACAGATACACAGATTGCCCGCTATTAAAATAGATTGCTTTAATGCATGCCTCGGTTGGTTCTTTTAAGTCCGCTGATCTAATTTACTGATGTAATCTTGTTCAATAAAACAGGCATTTGATGACAGTAATAGATTCAATCAAGCCCTCGCACACATACAGGCACACACATACATATATGTACTGCAGTGTAAAATGGTTAAATTATGACCTAATGTAGGTGATTATCAATTATCTAACTCATCCCCTTGATGTGGGTCAGTTGAATAAACTGATTTCAGATGAGTTCAGCTCCAACTAAGCACACAGTGGGTACACAAGCATGCAAAAAAAAGATTTACTCAAATCCATAAAAACAAAAATCACACATATGGGCACATTCACAAGCCAGAGACGCACACAAGTTTCTTCAGTCAGTTTCACAGCGACACACAAAAACACGCGCACACAAAGAGATGTTTTTGTCTATAAACCACGCTCATCCATCATCTTAGCTCATGTCACATGGGTAAACTGCCTATGACGACACATGATGTTAATTTATCATTTCTCCCCAGTGAGTGTGTGTGTGTGTGTGTGTGTGTGTGTGTGTAGTGTACTCTATTCTCTTCTCATCTTTTTTTCCAGCCCTCTATCTTTCTTTTAGCTCTGTGTTTCCATGCTTATGATGTTATTGTTTTCATAAATCTGTGTGTGTGTTTGTGTGTGTGTGTGTGTGTGTGTGTGTCTGAGTGTGTGTGTGTTTAAAAGAGTGCGGCTAGGGCAGCATATTTCTGCCCAAACCTGAGTGTACTAACTGAACTGAACATTTAGTGCCTGAAATAGCCACGCGTTGCATCGTCACTCGGAGAAACAAACCCCCTGCGCTGAAGAGGAAGCAATAAAGGAAGTCGCTTTTATTTATTTTGACACTTTATTTTCACTAACAAGCATGTGAAGCAGCACATCAAGTAGGCTAGGCCATCCTAATTCACGTAACGTGACCTAACCCACCTTGAACCGTGATATAATTTCTAAACTTTTGTCCGAATCATTCCTGTTCGTTCCTGTGCATTTATTTATTGAGTGAATGAAAATTTTCTTTTTTTATTTCCAAATTTTGAAACCTTGGAATGTAATCCTCCTTGTGCCAAGGTTGTCTGTAATGTTACGACAGTTGGTCTGTTGACAGCAGGCTTCTATTCATGAGCAACAGCAGCGCACAAAAAAAAAGCCTCATCGAATTTAATGCATAATTCATGCTAAACAAGCAAACAACAGTGTCTGAAGGACAACATGTGCATGTAAACCTACCTGATATCCCGTTGGCTTCTCTCCCCCTTTTCTCCTTTGCACATCTCTGGTCGAGGGCGACCACTTGAATTGTTTTCCTTCATAAAACCTGGAAAGAAAAAACAAATCAGTCTGAGTCAAACTGAACTCTGCTCCGTCTCCTCCAAAGACATGTGCTGTTGAAAGTTTCCCTGCCATCTTGTTTCTGTTGTTTTCCTGTGCGTATCCCCCTCACTGATAGTTCCATTTTGATGAAAAAGACTCTCGTAACGACAAATAAGTGTCACTGAAATCTCACTGAGATCTCCTTTGATCAAATCAAGGTTAATCAAACTGAGCACAAGTATGTACCCGTGCCCCGTGTGTCCCCTCGCTTTCGCCTTCACTTTCCCCAACAATTTGGCTGATGACATTTTGACAGTTTAACAGGAAGTTTCACCGAAATAATAATCAGGATTTCCTCACAATGGAAATCATCTTTTTTTTTGTGAACAAAAAACACATAGCGTCTCTCATCTTTTTTAAAGTGCCTTACACATCACTGATGAAACTGTACTTTACTCATTTGGAAAGCCTGTTATTCATGTCACTCTCGTCAGCAGGATCCATGACGAACAGGCTTTTTGTCTTTTCTCTTTGTTTCTGGCCATCTTTCTCTCTCGCTTTCGCTATGCCTCAGCTCTCTCACCCCTTGTGTAGTTGTAATTTTTCTTCATTCAAATGCTTCTTTTTTCTGTTGTTGACAAGACACAGTGTTTATAGAAAACATTGTGGGATGAAAAAAAAAAGGCACTTCAGAGTCATAGAAAACACACAGATGATTTTTTGCACACGGAGCCGCGGCTCGGGCGAAGCCGTTTGTGCTCTTGTGCGCCGTCAGTGCGTGCATATGCGTTTTTAGTGGATTTGTGCGTGGATTGCCTCCTCCTTCCTCCTCTTTTTTCCTCTCCAGTCCGACCTCTCTCTTCTTCTTTTTTCTCCCCCCTCTCTCAACCCACCCAAATGCTGTCATTGTTCATAGGCGGTGACACTGACATGCAGAGTGGATTTGCGCATGCCAATGCGAGTGTATGCTGTGTGCGAAGCAGAGAGGGAGAGAAAGAGAAGGATGATGATGATGAAGATGACGATGATGATGATGATGATGATGATGATGATGATGAATAAGGCTCGGGAGAGGAGGGAGCGAATTACCTCTGAGCACAAGGGAGTGAAATGTAGACGGTGAGAAAGGCAGAGAAAAAGAGACATTGAAGTGGGGAGAGGGAAGGAGCGATAACACGAAGCGAGACGAGCGAGGGGGAAAAATGAAATAAAAGGAATTGAAAGGGAGAGAAAAAACAGGGATGGATGGGTGAGAGGAAACGGGAGAGACAATAGAGAGAGAAAGAAGTACCCCGGTCTGAGGTGTGAGCACGTTTCACGATTCCCATGTTGTTTTGGCCGGTGAGAGAGAGGAGGCTGGAAAGAGAGATGGATAGGCTATAATCGCATTTTCTGCGGTGTGTGCACGTTTCATGAATCCCATGTTGCTTTTTGGCTCTGGGCAACAAATTGAGGGTAAAACTAGCAGCAGAGATGAGGAATGAAAAATTTAAGATAATATTCAAAGCCGTTCCCAGCGGGAAGCCATTCTGATTCACAGCATATGCGGGCGGGGAGACGCAGTGAGTGAAATATTGGAGAGTAGTGAGGCATGGATGGATGGGGAGAGGAAGACAAAGGAGGGGAGAGGAGAAAGATGAGAAGGATCGGAGGCAAGGGACATAGAAGGAAGGGTGGATAATGGTGGATGAGGAGAAAAAAGTGGGGGGGGGGGGCAATGGGAAGAGGTATGAGTAGTGAAGTTGATATGGAACAAAAAAAACAAAAGTAAGAAAAAGATGTAACAGTGCATATTAGCTTCCACCTGCAGCAATCTGGTTGACTTCTACAAACATTGCACGGCTGAGTGCGGCGGCATAATGACCGATTACCTGGTGAGTCTACTGGAATGTCTGAACCCCTCCAACACACTGTAATTACCGGCCGCCGCGCGCTCGTTTGGCGTCCTGATCGCGATCCCCCGGCGTGATTCGGCGTGGGCTCGTACGCTCTGCATTCTCTACCGTGTCCAAATGAGACCGGGTGAAATGTTTGCCAGGAGGGATACAAAATGGCCGCGTGCAAAAAATGGCTGGGAGCCGTGTCAACGAACCCAGTATGGTGAGGGACGAGATGCCCAACTTGAGGGGTTTGGCGGAGACGCCGGCCAGGTCCGCGTTAGCCCGTAATGAGCCCCCGACGGTGTCTCCGCTCCTCATAAGTTATTCATGTGCAGGAGGCAGGTCGGGCTGGGCTGCGTCCCCTGCCGCTGTCCCCTGATTTCGGCGTCCACGCTCTCAAACTCTGCGCACTTCTGTGACGTGCTTGCATACTTGCGTGCTAAGCATCTTCGTGTCCCATTCGCAAGTTCGTCCCTCGCCATCGCCTCATCCTTGTCACGGACACATGGATTAGCTGTATCTCCGAACCATACCGTACCATATGTCGCCAGAAGAAAAAGACAAGGCTCAACTTGTGAATCTGATTGAGAGAAGAAGAAATTCTTTGTTGGTGACCGTCCGTGCCTCAAAGCAGACGGTGATGTACATGGGGCACCCACTTGGGATAAACATGCTGGCTGATGAGGTTCAGATGTCACCCCCTGAAGCAGATCTCTACAAGTTTGTCTTTATTCCTGTATATGATAAGTAGATTTCTTTTTTTTTGTGGGAAACAGTGTATTTCACATTCAGCCTCTGGTTCGGCTCGTCCAGAAATAAAGAAATAAAGAGTAACCCGTGGACATCTGGTGGCGACGTGAAATCCGAACATCCAGTGATTTATTATCCTGCGCGCTTCCAGCAACCTAGTGAAAATGCTTTTTCTTTGTGCCGGGGTAAATCAACTCTTTAAACTCAGTGGTGAGCTCAGACGCTTGGACCCCTCTGCCTTGGTGGACCACAAACAAAAGCTTCATCGGGACTGCAGCTCCCCTCGACTCCCACCGTGATGAGGCACGATGGCGGTCCACTGACGTTTTTGCAGCACACTGTTGCAGCTTGCAGGACATCTTTTCTTTTTTCTTTGAAAGTGACTCAAATTCCGCTGTTATTCCTGCTCTGACCTTTAGTCCTGCGTGTCCATCCATGAGTGACACCAGCCATCACAGAACTGCTGGCTCATGATAGGATTCAAGGAACTGCTCAGTCATCACATGATGTGGATCATTTGCCGCTAACAATGTTCTTTATAGCCTAATTATGACTTTGCATTTTCTATTCTCCTTTTCCATCTCTCCGTTTCAGTCTCTTTCTCCCTCCTCTCTCCGGAGCAGAAGGACTGCTGATCTGTTCTTTCAGGATTATAATAAAAATCGTTGACGACAATAACACGGATTTATGTCGAGCAGAGTTGGTCGCACGCAATATTTTACTTGAAAAACGGTCACTTTCGGCACCTCGTTGACCTGCAGGTGAAAGACACGCGTAAGGACAAACACACCGGCAGGGGCCGTTTGGTCCCGTTATGGGCCCCCGGGCTTGGCTGAAGCCCGTCAGCCCTGCTGCTCCCCACATTCACATATCCACCAACCACCCGCAGCCGAGCCATTAAACTGACGCCATGTGTCGCGCCACCTGACGAAGCCCATTTACTCATGTTTTGTCTCAATTTTTAAAGGTGTGGTGATGATATTCTGTGCCCTCAACATTTCAATATGGATGACATTAGCTAATGTTGAAAAGTCAACAGTGAATTGCAGCAATAGGCGGGACACATTGACTTTATCGAGAAAAAAAAAAGTATTCACCCGCACCTCCTCTATACAACTTTTGCTAGGGCTGCGCTTGGGGGGAAAAGTATTTTATATGAGACTGGGTTGGTCGAGGACAATTTCTCACAGACACAATTTTACAATTTAAGCTGTCAGTATCAAGTCCAACTACTGACAAAAAGCTGGATACACACCCCCGTCATTCTCCGCGCTTCCTTCGCACTGACCCTCTTGAATCCTCTGACAGCTGAATGTTATCATATGGAAGTTCTGCTACATGAATGGATGTCCGTCTGTCTGTCCGCGTTTGTATGTCGGTGTTTGGTACGGATACTGGATCTGTCCCTTTTTATCAGCAGACAGAGCTCTGGGAATAAATTACTGCATTCTTTCTATAACATAACAACATTATGTTGTTATTGCTTGAATACAGTAACTGACACATAGAGAGAGAGAGAGAGAAACGAAGAGTGGATATAAAAGGTTTGTGGGTCACCGGTTCAAAGATCAGATCATGTGCTTGTGGCACTCCGGGGGCCGGATTTGCGACGAGACTTCAGTCACATGTCCTCTCGTCTCGCATCTTTCCGGCTGTCTTCTGTAAACGATAATTATTAACCTCTTTCACGGAGGGACATTTTTAATCCCATTACATCTGTGTCTGGCTCAAAATCTGCTGCCTTCACTGACTCAGTTTTGATTTCCCGTAACCACACAAAGTCTCCAGACTATCGTGTCTAGACAATAAAAAAAAAGGACGTTTGTGCTCAACGCTGCGTGGAGGGTGGGTAAACATGGCAACCTCCCTCAGACCAGAGCTGTTTCTGGGCTGAGACTGTTTCAATAAATGAGCCAAACGGCTCCTCCGTATATCATGACTCAACCTTGTAACTTGGAGACTAACTCTTATGGTGACATTACGAGGCAAACGAAAAGCTCCGCTCATAAACGAGCAGTGCAACAATCAAGTGTTTACAAAATAGGATTTTAGTGGTAATTTTAAGCGGAGTGGTCACTGAATGTGCAGGAAATAATGAATGATGAACTGTAGGCGATGAATATTTACAACTGTGAATCACTTCAATTCTTTCGAATGTCCACACTGATTTGCTTGACTGCAAATTGCTGTCAGTCGTACTATTTGCTGACAGCTGCGCAGGAAAAGTCATAAATTAATAGTTTGGCTGTCTAAATTATAGGCACCCAGTTGTTGCTGCGGATATACAGAAGACAACTGTTTTTTCATGAAATATCTCCACTTGTTCCTGACACAGTATAAACCAAGAAGTCCGACACCTCAAGCCATCCATCCTCCCGCTTTTGGGGTCACCATATTTACCCCTGATTAAAAAAACAATGAAAATACAGGGGGGGGGGGGAGGAAATTGACAACTTCCACGAGGCACCAGTGAAAACTGAAAAAAAAAAATCCATTTTCTAGTGGCGCTTTTTGAACGTGTCCCATTAGCAGCAGAAAGCCAATATTCAAGCCTTTCCCCTTCTTTCCCCAGGGGGTTAAGAGGTTCACAGAAAAACATGATTGGAGGACAGAGATGAGAACAGAGGAGAGGCAAGGAACAGGAGGAAACAAAAGGAGAGGAAAAGGGTGAGGCTTCAAATCTGCCAAAGTCCTGGAGATAACAGAGCCAGTCTTATATATATATATATAGATGTGGTTTATGGATTTGCCACAGTGAATTACAGCTTGTGTTTTGAATACAGCATTCATGCATTAAAAAAAAGAATCTGCAATCGAAATCTCCTCCAACATTTCAGTTAAAATGTGGGGGGAGTTTCTATATTGACTATTTAGCTTAAACAGCTGCGAAAAACCTTACATTATTATATATAAGATAAAATAAGATTTCACTCTATGGCATCCATTATAGTTGCTTATTTATGCTATATATATATATATATATATATATATATATATATATATATATATATATATATATATATATATATATATATATAAAACTTAAAAGTTATCTATAAGTTTAAAAAAGTGAAATATTTTCTTTGACAAAAACCAACTTTTTGTGTTTGAACGCTGCATTGAAGAACATCTGCAAATTTATACCCATAATTACTCTGAGTGCTTTTAGACAGCTAATGGATTCTCAATGGAAGTTTCTCTAAGTGGAGCGTAGAGCAGAATCCTAATGTTTGTGTTTGTGGATGTGTGTGTGTGTGCGTTTGTGTCTGGCCACGTGCAACTGTAACTGGAGAGCGGAGAAAGTATTGAGCGAGGGGGGTGGGGGGTGGGGGGGAGAGAGGGAAAGAAGGATGCCCTAATTGCAGAATGCAGTTGTTCGCCCTAAATGACTGAAACATCCTTATCACTTATCACTAATTACACTTCTGTCTGTCCGTCTGACTAGCTGGCTGTGTGTTTTTGGCCGATAGGCTGAATGGGTAATTTACTATTTGGCTTGCTGGCAGACTGGCCGGTTGTTTCTCTGGCTCGCTGACCGCTTGGCCAGATCACTGATTGACTGGTTGGCACGCTGAGCGAATGCATAAACAGACGACTGACTAGCTGGATCGCAGCGCGGCTGATTGACTGGGTTAGTGACTTATTGACTGGCTGGCCGGCTGACTGTTTGATTAAAATGATATTTATAGAGTGCAAAGGGGAAAACCTCACCTCGCAACGGCCCAACTGTGTATTTAGTAATACCTGCCTCTCCATCTGCGAGGGAGTGAATCACCGGGCAAAGCGTTCTCACTGTGACAACTGAAAGGATGGATGTGAAGGGTGTAATGGCTGTAGCTCTGCAATAATAAGTAGAAATGCAATGGGAAAATGGAAACGGAAGATTTGATTACCTGCTGTGGCAGTGCAAGTGAGAGTGGGATAATGTGCATTATCAATAACGTCAGAGAGCCTAACAGCAATAACATTGAGGTAATGTAGGTTAGGAAGTAGGTTAAAAGATGTAATTAGTGCAAATGGGAAGAGCACTAATACATATTAATTGCTGCAGACTGTTGATATGGGCAACAGCCGGAGACAATGACTGCATAACCCTCAGTGTACAATCTAATCTGAAGAAGATTCAAAGTAGATTACGGTAAATCAGCCCTAAAGTGAGCCTACACTTTAATGACTTGTGCTGTGCTCCTGTCTGTCTGTGGTCTGACTGTCTGATACTTCTTTTTTTTTTTTTTCTTCCACCACATTTGCAAATAACTCATAATCGGACTGAACTTCTACTTGAAAAAAAAAAAACAGATGTGGGCACAAATTCAGAGGTCTGGAGCCAGACAGCAAATAAATACCCTGGTGAAATACCCCAAATCAGCCCCACACTGAGACCCAGCACCCCAAACTGCATTATAATGTTAATGCAATCATTGTAAACGTTTTACCTTCAGTTGGCAGTTAATTAGGTGAACCTAGCTCAAGCTAATGCGGTCGAACACAACAGTCCTATAATAAGGCCTTTTCTTCGAGATGTTTCTTCGCGGTGGCAACATTCAGTTTGTGATGAAAAAGTTTTAAAGACGTTTTGACTTTATTGTCGTTTTGGAGGCTGCAGTTTGCGGTGGGATTGAATTTTATATTATGAGCATATATTTGACCAAAATGTGCCATCAAGCTGTTTATTGTGTAACTGGCCAGTTGAGGCATTTTCATGTTTTCCACAAATATGGTTATCATTTATTTTGGCTCATCTGAAGTTAGGGTTGCTTAAGTGACTGTTTACTGTTTGAGACCAAAAAAACAAAACAAAATGCATGCGCACACATACACACAAATGCTACAAAAAGACATTAACAGTAATGCATGTTTGACAACCACACACGGGGAAACTCACAAAGCACAAGCATCCTCCAACATACAGCATGTGTACGATGCTGACACACACACAGACTGATGCATCGTTTGAAGAAGTCCAGATGGTGTCTGTGTTAAACAGCGCTCCCTGCAGAGAAGCACACTCACAGACGTTAGCACACACGGTAGGTAAACAAACATTATCATATATCTTTGTTCAGCTGAGGGCAAATTAGTTCCTCCAGGACTTCATTCTGATGTTTTGCAAAATGAAATTTTCCCCCCACACGTCTTTAAAGGAGCCGGCAATGTTTTCGTTGTTGGCATCGGTGCATTGTGACCGGCCTCAAATCCAATGAAACCTTACGAAATGCTGAATTTTTCATAGCTCTTGTGAAGCAAATATCAGCGTATGTTTTGATATCCTGGAGTGTAAAGTTACACAAGTGAGGGCCGGGCACTGGGACCGCACACATCCACGGATGTTGTGTAAACACGCTGATAAGTCCGACTGCTTTTACTCAGAAAAATATATTTTGGTGTTTTATTTTTTGATTTTAAAACCACAGGTCATATGCAGCTTGCTTTGGTTTTTTGTTAAAGTCATTAAAAAGGTGCATTTTAACACTTAAGTAAATAAATGAATGATGTTTTTTTTTAGTGTACTAATAACGCCCGACGAGCAAATGTTCCAGCAGTTTTTGAGCAGACAAGCTCATACTGGACCGTTTTGGTGCCGCCAAGCTAACGGCTAACACGTAGCTTTGCTGGCGTGCTGCTGTGAACACCAGCGCGGTGGCACGACCTCCCTCCACTTCCCGTAGCGATGTGAAGAAGACGGCGAGCGTGATGGGATATATTCTTGCCGCTGGCTGTTCCTCTGCTGCCGTCGGCTGATTAGAAATTCGACTCATGAAACGTGAGGTCACGTGATGACATAAGAGACACTTGCTGGATTCACGGTCTCATTCAGTGTGCACAAAGCGTGATTAGATACGATGTGTTACGAGGCAAAAAGTCAGCATAGTGCTTATTATGCGGATGTTAATCATCAATGGCGCTCACTCGACCTCGATCTTGACCTGTCGCCTCTCACCGCCAAACCATAAATCTCTCTTTGCGTTTTTTCTTGAATAATAAACTGATCAAACCCGATTCACTTTAAACAGTTCTACAGATGGGAAGGCGACGTAGGCTGAAAAGAGACTTTACGGGGAAACTAGGTTGAAATGATCGGCGTGTCGCGAGGCCAAACCTCCCTTTCCTTCGTACATAATTACTCACGTCAAGTGATTTATAGGCCTGCAGGCTCTCTTTACCATAAACCTGGACTCTCTGCGGCGCCTGACCGTTTGGACTATCTCGCACCCATTTGCAAACACGAAAAATGAAACCAGGCCCGGTCTGGTCGGTGCCGGCGGCCCTCCAGCTGTGTGGGTTTTTCTGAATATGCAGACCGTGTGTGTCGGGACTCCTGCTGAGAAACTCCGTGTGTGTGTGTGTGTGTCTGTGCAAGTTATGCTTGACTAGTTCAGCCTAATTGGCTACTTATTTTTCTCAGTTAGTGGGTTTTAGAGCACACACACGCAGACACACAACCGGTCAGAACGCGTGAGGGTCGAGAGGTTGTTTGCTTGAGGTCCCTCGGTTCCTCGTCCCCAGCGGTGTTAAATCAGATCTAGTCAGAGTCTCGGACTTAAACACGCTGGATGAAAACGACTGGTTCAAGTTAAGACAATCACATGTGGCATATTTATAGCTGGCTCAAAGAGATTTGTCACACTAT
Organism: Psettodes erumei; assembly: GCA_016785225.1. Lineage (NCBI taxonomy): Eukaryota > Metazoa > Chordata > Actinopteri > Pleuronectiformes > Psettodidae > Psettodes > Psettodes erumei. Next base: position 5,686,001 of record JAFBJZ010000408.1, read on the forward strand.
ATGATCAATGAAGGTTTGTGAGAGTTGTGTGTGTGTGTGTGTCTGTGCAAACCATAATGATTACAGAAATGACCACTGGCAACACCCACATTGGATAAATATTATAAGAAAGAAAGAAATCGGGGGGGAAAAAGCATGTTTTGGATTAAAAAAAAACACCTCAGGAAACACAGAGCTGGATGTGTTAAAAGATTAAAGAAAAGAGCGAAAGCAAAGAGTCAAACAAAAATAAGCAAAGCGGGAAATTTTGTTTTACAACAGGGAAACAAGGGGGAGGGGGGATTACAAGCAAAACTGACATTTTTAACACAACTACACAATACTAACGGTGGAGCTAAAACCCTTTTTAAAGAAAAAAAAAAAGCATCTCCCCAAAGATTATGACTGTTGTGTATGCATTAAAACACCAGTCTTACAGCTCATGTACGGTACCAAAGCGTAAGATGGAGGAAGAAAGGTTTCGAAAACAGGAAACACAAATCATCCCCAACACAACACCGTTTTAGGTCTTCATTCGCGCTGCAACCCAGCACTGCGCTCAGTGTAAAACAGCTAATGTGCACCAACATCCAACAGGAAAGGGGCTTTTGCGCGCGCACAAGGCATGATGGGAAATGTCTCATTTAATTTGCACGTTAATGTTCACGTTACTTCACGTACGCTGCGACTGATTTTTCCGATTTTGGGACCGTGTGCACATTTTAGCATAAGACAACAGACAAACGTTTCACATTATCACCTCCACCGTGCAGAGCAAGGCCGGTACCAGCAAGCCACCAATTTGTCACAACAACACACACACACACACACACACACGTGCAGTCAGTTTGCCATTGCATGTGATTTTTTTCAACACACTAGGAACTCATTGGCCTTGTAGCCATGGAAAAAAAAATGTAACATATATAAGAGAGAGAGGGAGAGAGAGAGAGAGAGAGAGAGAGTGGGTGGGAGAGAAAAACAGAATAAGTTAAACTGTCGATCATGTTGCAAACAAAAGGCCAACAACGTTGGCCGTAACAGCATACACATGTGTGGCGGTCTGGAGGAAACCATCAGATGTCGTGGCTACTAGTTGGCAAACTGTCTCAGAAGAATGAAAATGAGTGAAGTCCTGTCTTTGGGCTTCTTACGCTGCTACAGTTTAATCCCTTCCCTTTCTTTTGATGCCTAAATGGCTTTTGAAAAGGCCCGGGAGATGTTTAAATATCCAGGATTTAGGGAGGGTTGCAGCCAGGACATACGTTTCTTTTTAGCTGCGAGCAGGGAGGGCGGGGGGCGGCCGCTAAGGCCGCTAGTCTCAGTCCTCTCCGTGCAGCAAGTGTTCCTTTTTAAATTAAAAAAAAAATGATTATTAACACTTCTCCCTTTAAAGCCAACGGGTCCCGGCGATGGCGTCGGACTGAACCCTGGACCCCTTCACGCCGTGTCTGACCCGCAGGGCCGCGGAGGCACCAAAAGCTAAAAACAAATACGTTCGCCGTCCCGCAAGGTGCGCTGACATCGAACCTCTCAGCAGGCCGGGCCTGCAGAGGGGGGGCGTGGGTCGGGTATTTGTGCTGCTGACTGATGGTTGTTAATGGTGTCACGCTGGTGTTAAGGCAGGTGGCGAGACAGCCTTTGAACGCAGCAATTCAAGCTACGTATCTCATTCCCCATGGAAATTTCAAGGCTTTATGATGTTTCTTTATGACGTGTAATTGGCTTGAGATTTGCCGTTTGCCGTTGGAGTAATTTGGGGGGGGGTATTTTGTATTTTCACATTTTTTTGGGTTGTATTGCTCAAGAGAGCTTGAAAGCACTGGGCTGCATTAGTTGACACCAAATAAGAAATATTGTTATTTAGGCAGCAATTTGGTTGAAAAATGAATGAGAAAAGTCAAAAAAGGAATATTCTATTTCTATTTCAAGGCCCAGGATTTTCTTGTTTTCCTGCAATCGGCCCGTGCTTCTTTTTTTTCAGATGCAAAAAGAAGTCAAACTGTATTTTTTCCCGGGACATCAAGATCTTAAAAACAAAAGAGGGAAAAAACTTTGCAAGCGAACACAAATGTTTTTCCAAAGAATAAAGTTGCGGCAAACCATGATCTCATCCAGGTGTAAAAAACATTTTTCAGTCCTTCAATTAGTTGTTCAGTTTATAAAATTGGCAGCGCAAAAATGTGACATTTTCAAATTGTTTGTCCAACCCCCCCCAAAAAAATGATGCAGTATAAAGTTTGTTGAAAAAACTAAAATAAGAAAAGGCGCAAATCGGTTAGACAAGATAAAACCAGTGCATGGTGACGTCTTTGTCTTGAAGAAAGATCATCCGTTGAGTAATTTTCTCTCTTCCATTTGACTAACTGATCAACCAAATTATTTTTCCGATAGAAAAAGACGAGGAAGCGAAGGATGAGTGATAGAAGTCCAGTTTTATAAGCGTTGGAAGAGTTTTTTTGTGGGAAATTTTAAAGTCCACTTTCCCTGGCTCTTCTCTTACATCCACCCATCCTTCCTCCACCCTACCATCCCACAATCAATGAAGAGAGAGAAAGGGAAAGAGAGAGAGAGATGGAGTTTTTTTTCCCCTCTTTTCTCGGTAAAATCCTCCTGAACAAAAAAGTGACTGTACAGGTCATTAAGTTAAACCGCACTCTCTCTCTCTCTCTCTCTCTCTCTCCCTCTCTCTCTCACACACACACACACACACACAAAATTTGGGCCAGACCAGTTACCGCTCGTTAGTTGAGGTAATGTTTATATAGCATTATGCCACCACCACACACAAAAACACACAAGACACACAAACGGTTATACATGGCTCCAACATGGGTGCTCGACAGTAAGGAAGAGAGACAGAGGGAGGAAAAAGAGGGGAGAGAGGGAGAGGGGGTGGGGGCTGAGATGTAAAGTTATATTTGAGTCAGATGTAATAGCTGTAATTATATTGGCGATATGGAAGGCCTGAGTCTGGGTCTGCTGCGTGTGTGTGCGAGCGTGTGTGCGTGTGTGTGTGTATGTGTGTGTCTGCACTCGAACAAAGGGCCGCTTGTGTCAGAGGCCTGCTCACTGCAGCTCTTACCGTAATGATATTCCAACGCTTGCTGGTGTGTGTGTATGATGTTGAGTCTAGAAGGGAAATGACTACCATGCTATGCCAGAACCCCCCCCCCCCCCCCCAACCCCTACCCCACAGTCACACCCCATACTCAGGTCTCTCACACACACACAGGGGATTAGTTGTACCTGCATAACATAGTTTGATATTTATGTATGAGGGGAAAAGGGATAGGGGTGGCCACATACAGACTGATTAGGGGTGTGTGTGTGTGTGTGTGTGTGTGTCAGGCGCAACTGTGAGACTGCAGAGCCTCTCTGCCAGGTATCTTTCTTTACGTCTATCGGTTTCTCCTCCTTCGGCTCTTTCATTTCTCCGTCTCATTTTCCCACCATCTTCTCTTTTTTTTTATCCTCATTCTCTCGCTCCCTCCCTCGCTCCCTCCTCCCTCTCGGTTCAGTGAGTTTAATCTGTGTAACTTTTACTTCCAATTTAGAAACAAAAACAAAACCGTTCTGCACAGTTTGTGTGTGTGCGTGTGTGACGTCATTAGGTGTGTGTAGGATCCAGATGGATTTTCCGCACCGCTCTCCTTGATGGGCGGGTCGCTGCAGTAGACAAGGTAGCATGCCAGCTCGCTCTTTTCGCGCACACACACACAGACACACACACACGCACACACACACACAAACGCACTGTTATTTTATTCCTGGACATATGATTCCCTCTCCTGTTTTCAATCCAGGGTAAATATCTCTCCTCCCTGTGTCACCATCGACTATCCGTCTTCTTGTTCTTCCGCAACTTCTTACCGAGTGTCTATTTCTGTTTTGTTAATGACCTCTGACCTCCTCCATGATTAAGGATAAAAATTGTAAGAGGAAAAAACCCCCAAAAAGTGAGGGATCTTTCTTAATGCATGCATTTTATATTCTTGCAGTTTCACTTATGCATGAAGAAACAATTAACTTTCCTAACCTCTCATAGCTACTTTCCTCCCGTTTCTTACATTCTGAATTATAATTTTCATTTATTTCACATTCTACGCTGCAAATATTTCATGCTCATCTCCGCAGAGATAACGTGCAGCTTTTTATACTCTCACGCATGCAACTGTCTGCTTAATATGTTCCACTGCTGAGTTGTGTGTGTTGATGCAAACCCCATTTACAAGTCACTTTCATGCAGAATGTCACTCCAGACCCAAAGGATTTTTATTTATTTATTTTTTTTGTGCTGAAACAGCCAGAAAAAGTTAGCCGGGAAATCTCCTCGCCATACAGAAAATCTATATTCATTAACCTAAATGCTGTAAATAAAGAGGGGAGAGCCTGATGTGGGTTCAGATAACATCACACAAAAAAGAGGGTTGAGACAAAAAAGATAGAAAAAAAATAGATCTTTAAAGGGAGGAAGAAATGCAGGGGGGGAAAGGCAAATTTACAGAGAGAGAGGAAAAAAAAGAAGAACAGGAACAGAGAGCCCAGTGTGGTCGATGCATTTTGACTCTTTTAATGCTCTCCTTTCCCGTAAAAAGATGTTTTCCTCTGTGCGGTTTACATATTGTCAATATTCTGTCTCCAATTTAAATGGTTTCAATTCTCTTCCACTACACAAGATGTAACTCAGAGCTCCAACGGGCTTCCAGCAAAACACAAACACACAAATGGATACAGAGTGGAAGGCGAACTCTACTCACTTCCATTTGATCAGTTCACAAATATAAACAGCACCCCCACTTCATTTGCGGAGGACAACGCTCATTAATTTCATTTGACGCTGCGCTTAGGTCAAAAGTTTTTCGGTTGGAAAGTTGGAACAAGTTGTACTTTGCAAACTTTGTGACTCACAAATGTGTTGTTTGTGCTTGTTTCTGTGTAACTCTTCTGAAACATCACAACACAGGTTTGCATGGAGCAGGCATGTCCAAAAAAAAAAGACCGTATTAATTAATACAAAAGAAAGTGGTGCGACACTCTCTTAAGGCCACGCCAGAAGACCAAAAAAAAGTAAAAAAATCTCAAAATCAAGGTTTCGGCCTTGATCGTCTCCTGTGATAGTGTTAAAATAGATCAAAGTCCTGGTCCTCCGGCTCCAGAGCCCTGCTGGGGCTTCTACTGAACCACCTGGTTCTCCACGTTCACCTGCTGTCCCACATGTGGCTCATTTCTGGAGCTGCTGGCTCCGGTGGAGAACCAGCGGGACCTCACGTGTCCCGTGGAGCCGGATCAAAAACCACTGGACTAATTCAAGGTCAGTGTCTGGTGAGTAAGTATCTTAAAAAAAGAAAGAAAATGGAAGTTTTTAATGATTTCTGTTTTTCAGCTCAATGTAGCTTCACGCAAGGGAAGCAGCAACAACAGTGCGGAAAAGTGGTATTCACACCATGCTGTTAAAATGCATCACATGCGCTAAAATATATATATTTTTTAGTATCAACAGCAGACAATAGACACTGTAATGGCTAACAGATACAGTATGTTAAAGTCCTTGACCGCCCAAATGATAATGCTTTTACAGACTGGACCCTCTAAATTTAACAGATATTGAATGATGGTCATAACATTTTATTTCTCCCAGAATGCCTGTGAATTGTTCGCCGTAAATGAAGTCCCCAGTCGCGCAGTTCCAAAAGACCTCAAACTTAAAGAGATGATGATGCAAGCCCCTGCGCTCGGGCAGATAATACCGGATTTCCTGACGCCGGGCGAGAGCGGCTCGGCTACCCTAACACTTCCCCATCCTTGCTACCGGTCGTTACCATGGCAATTAATCTTCACTCCGCCGCTACCTATTTCCTCTCTCTGGTTGACTTGTTGACAGGCAGCCATCCTCCCCAAATCAATCCCAGGTTGCACTGCTGCAGCATCCATCACGTCTCAGCCGAGAACTCCATTTTTCTTGTCTTTCGTGTCGTATTTTCCCCCCGCTCCTCCTCCGCCTGCCTCCCTCTGTCTTTATCCCTCTTCCTATTCCACTTTTGTTTGATTCGCACCGGCTTGCCGCTGCCGTCGTTTTGTCTCCCCTTTTTCCTCTCACTTCTGTCTCTGGTCGTCTCCTACTTATTTCACCTGCTCCGTTCCAGTTTCCTTCTTCCTCTCTTGCAAATCATTAACCTTGGAGCGATTCCAAAGTAGAAAAGTACATCTGAGTTTACAAAAACCCGCAAACAACTGCTGTTGACACATTCAAACCATCCTGATGGGATTCAGTATGGAAGTTAAAACTTGCTGGGCCTCGGTTTCTCCCTTTCTTCGTAACATTTTCTGTCTGATTCTGAGCAAATGACTGGAGTTTGGAGAGGAGACGTGGCCACTTCAGTAATCACAGATGCGTGCAGTGATACTAACCAGTCACACACGCTCCTTCGGGATAAATCTATCATTACCACCTACTGTCGCACACAGGAGCGTTAAATACTTAATGGTATTGGATTAAGCAAAAACTTTCCTCAGTAAATACACTGAAAACATCACGCTTTCATTTAAATGTTTCGCTCAAATTGCAAGTAACAGGGGGTTACTAATAACATAATGGTTGTTTTCATCATCGATTAATCTGGTAATTGTGAAAGCTGTCACAAATTCCTAAAGCCCAGGCTGATGTTGCTGATGCTTGTTTTGGAAAGTGTGAAAGGAGACAAACCTCATATTGGAGAAGCCTGAACTTGATTACGTTTGGCAACTACACAAAAAAGAAGTTACACAGCAGGCTTTTATCAACTTTGACGTGCCTACTAGTTGCACTGCTGCTAGCCCCCCCAGCACATTATAAGGGTGTAAATAAAATCAGAGAGTAATGATCACTGAACACTGCACTGTCTTCATACATAGTTAATACCGAACATGAAACACACACCATCGCCCTTTTCTCCTCATTATATATCTCAGAGGTTAGTCCTGGACACTAACGCCACCCGAACGGGGCTTTTGTCCCCCTCCGTCCCTCTGTCCGTCTCCGTCTCTCTGTCTCTCCACTTCAAGAGCACCAAATGAAGACCACATTAGCAGTGATGTATAGATGAATGAAGTCATCCTTCTTCAAGACCCTCACTGATGTTACCACGGCAATCCCGATCATAATCACCATGATGGATCGCTACAGCCTTCCAAATGTGCATGTGTGTGTGCATGTGTGTGCGCATGTGTGTGCGCATGTGTGTGTGTGCGCGTGTGCATGTGTGTGTGCGTGTGTGCATCAAAAAGGAGAAGAGAGAGGGGGACCGATCGGAGGGGTGCGGCAGAGAGGGTGGCGATGGGGGGGCACAGAGATTTAGGGTGCGAGGACGTGAGAACCAAAAGATTAAGAGACAGAGAGGTGGAAAATAAAAGAGAGGAAGAGAGAATGGAACAGAGAGAGAGGCCGAGCTGCCCAGCACTCGATCACACCAAACAAGAGTAATGCTAAGGCCTTGAGGATCTTTCACGCACTGACGGATGGTTTGTGCGTGTCCATGAGCGTCGGCGTGTGCGTATGTGTGTGAGCGTGAGTGTGTGCGTGTATGTGTGTGTGTGTGTGTGAGAGAGAGAGAGAGGCAGAGGATGAGAGAGAAGTGTCAGTGTGTGTGTGTCATTGCTGCCTCCAGTGGCAGGACGGCAGAAAACGAGGACGGCTGTGCACGACACATCCTCCAGTACATCAATACTAAACACACACACACACACAGACACATCCAGAGACACACACACACACACACACCACGCCCACACTATTTTGTCTGCATATTACAGTCGTCTTATTAGACACACATTATTTCCTTTCTTTAAGGATTTGTTTGGAACCCATTCTGTTTTGTTTCGTTGTGAAAATGCCGCTGCACCGGCAGAAACACTGGTCAAACAAGACACGACACAAACCCATCCAAGCAAATACGATCTGCTGTGAGAAAAAAAGCTCTGCGCACGCTACCCAACAAATGTTTCTTGTAACCGTCCAACCAGAAGAAGACATTAGAAATGAAATGCCAAAAAAATGCTGCTTATAACATGATCAGAGACAGACTGAACCTGAACGCAACGAAGAGATTTTGAACTAAACCAGGACTTCACGCTGTGGGTGTTTTAAACCAGACAGTTACAGTTTATACACAGGGAGCCATAATGTTGAATGATAAATACCATACTGTAAATGGGTTCAAAAAGTGAAAAAAGAGTGAATCATAAAAACGTAAAATAAACAAGACGTTCGAGGCAAATTGTCAAGGTTAGGGAGCTTTACAAGTCTCTTCCTAAGTGGACTGGAATTTGTGCGTGACACTGGATCCCACATCACCACAAATGGCTGAGACTGGTGCAAACGTATAAACACTATAATATAGAAGCGTCTGGTGTGGTACTGTCGATGCTCAGCGACCGGCCTCTTTAGTGGCACGGCTCTCAGGACGGTCAGTCGGTCCAGCTGTGGGACGGATCACGAATGCTCTCATGTCTTCACTCGTCTCCTCCGTTCGTTTCCAGCCTGTGCCGTTGTGGTGCTGTGAATTCACGGCCTCCCGCTACGTGTGAAGTTGTTTAGAAGTCTATAATTTTCTGGCTTAGTTGTACCGCCACTGGCCCAAAACTCTGCCCATTCATCAAAATGTCTCTTTTAAACAATCCTCTCCGTCTTCCCCTCTCTCTGTGTCATCCCCCCCCCTTTCCGCTGCCTCTCTCCGCGGTGTCTTAATTTTCACATCAAAGATGATTTCTTGGCGCAACTGTCAAAAATCGACAATATTTCCTAAGCTGCCTTGAATGCGGCGCAGCTTTCGCGCAACTGAATCGAAAAAGCGTATAGAGAATTGAGAGAGGAAACAGATTATGTCACACTTTGAAGAGAAAAGGTTCTTTAAGATACAAACAATTGCTTCTTGGTTCAACCTAACAGTCAAACCACTTAAGGATTTTTTTTAATTGCCAAGGCAGGAGCTTTTGGTGCCGTGGAGAAGCTTTGTTTGTCGTGGGACTGCATGGAGCCCTCCTGCGCTTGGCCTCTTGACTCCTGCAGCTGAAAGCTGAAGCCTTTCTCTATCTCTAAGAAAATACCATCACGTCCGTCTCTTCCCTTGTCTTTTCCTGTCTCTGTGCTTGTCCATCCATCTCTACGTCTATTGTGTCTATTGTTTTTTGACTCATCTCGTGATGTAAATCTCTGCGTATCTGTCTTTGCCCCTCTCCCTCCTGTTTGAGCTGTGACAGGAATTTGTAATTATTTCTGCTCCGAAACTCATAAAACATGTTCGGCTACAGCCCAGTGACACACACACACACACACACACACACACACACACTCAAACACACAACAGTCTTGTCCTGTTTGTAATTATCAATCCATTTGGGGATTTGAGGATTTTCTCTGTAAAACTTAAAGGCTTGTTTTTCTGTTGAACAAAACCACATCAGAAAGCATGCATGCACACACACACACACACACACACACACACGCACACATGCACACACACACAATGCCACACATATCCAAAAGGACTTCATTGTCTAACATGGAAATTATATGCACAAGATCAGGCACTCACACACACACACACACACACACACAGGCGCCACAAGGATCTCCATGGAGTGGAAGCCACAGTGTTTGAAGATAAGGATTTTTCCTTCTTCCTCTTCTTCATGTGTGTGTGTGTGTGTGCGTGTGTGTCTGTGGCTCTCGGGCCTCAGATGAAAAATGAAGCTCAGGCAAGTCGAGGCGACTTTACGAAAAATATTGGTCACCGATCGATGCAATGGGCCAACTCACTCTGAGTGCCGAGGACGCGCTACAAACAAATGCACAATTTCATACGTACACAAAAAAAACATCCACACTTTACACAGTGAAGTGTGAACCTGCCAAATAAAGTTTTGTTTATGTGAGGAAAAAAGCGGAAGGCCTATTTCCCATAATGCATTCCCACAAGGGCCCATCACAGCTGATGGCAATCATGATTCAATTAGAGATTGGACTGAACTCTCCCCTCAATTATTCATTAAATTACTCTCAACCTATCAGAAACATCAGACTCCACATACACATCGACACACCACGACTGACAGCTGCATGGAGGCACTGCGGCTCTCGACTCCTTTGGGACTTTTCTGGAGAAGTTGTTTTCAGAGCGGACGTTAAAAAGAAATGCTCCTTTTTAGGCCAGAAGTCACATTTTCATTTCTGTGTTTTTATTATTTGGAGGGACTCCCGCCTGCACTTGCTTTCTCCTTCTTTTCCGAACGACGAAACCCAAGCCGCTCTCCCCACAGCAGGGCCTTATTTACCGTAAACTGCAGTACCTTGCAGAAGTAAACACATCTGCTCAGTTCACGTGGACGAAATACCGGACAAAATCCGTTGACCTGCCCCCACCCCTGTAGAAAATCTGCAGAGAAAGAGTGGATAAAATCTCAAATCGAGGCAGTAAATATTCTTCAAAATAAGTATGAAACACGAAACGTTTTATTTTTTTTGTTCTGAGTACTGCTACTGAACAAATACACACTCACTGATGAGTCAAGTGTACGCATTTTTGTGCAAGCTCGACATTTCTGAGTCAGAGAGAAAATGTTCCCTCTGTGGCTCATTCTCGTTTCCTGGGCTCAAGATAACTGAAGACACAACTGTACAGGCTGTGGGGACTGACCCCTGTGCAAACATACAGTAACAGTGCAGTCAAACACACACACACACACACACACGCACACATTTATGTACAGCTATATACGGTACACTCCCTGGACAAAAACATACAACGGAGTTCTGAAGTGTGTCAGTGCCAGTTTAAAAAACCATTTGTCATGTTCGTCCCATGTCGTCATGTACGTCCCAACCTTCCTAAACACGCGCACACACACACACACACACACACAAGCTTTTGTCCCAAAAGTGGGATGAAAACTACACTATGCGTGCACACACACACACACACACATGCACCCACACAGTGAAAAGGGGAGGGCCTTTTTGATGACGCTCGGAATCGTACTGAATTAATTACAATCCTTCCAAATACATTACTACTGTACCAGAACACAAAACCCAAACACTAAGAACACACACAAGCTATGTGTGTATGAGCGCCTGTGTTTAATCACCAGTGGGACAAAAAAAAACAGCCAACATTTACAATGAAAATGAAAGATGGAGGGGAGAAGAGAGGAGGGGACGAGGAATAAAAAAGTGGAGCATTATTATATGAGCGACATGTCTTCTGTTGACGCCACCGCTGTTGATGAGAAGACAACAAAAACACAGCTTCATGCAGAGTGATGCAATATGTGTGTCTAGTCTGGGGTTGGGGGGGGGGGGGGGTGGCCAGTTGTTAAAAAGACAAAACAAGTCTTTTTGCACAAGGGCTGCAACTCATGAGGATAGTCATAACACCTCCATAAGCACCTCCGCCGGTTACTTTCTCAAGTTATCGGTGAATAATTCAGTCTGCAAAATGTCATACAAGGGGGGGGGGGTCGGCTTTAACTTCTCTCTCAGCACGAGGTGACATCGTCGAGTGCAAAGATATTCAAGATACTGTCCCGCATGACACCGAAAAGCAGCAGAGAAGCTGCACGGCGTTTGGATGCAGATTCATTTCGTCCTTGTTGCAGCTCCAGCTTGTAAAAGCTTAAGAGTCTATTCTTTATTCTATTATTTTTTAAAAAAGTGAACGTTTTACTTCCTGCTCCATCAAAGCACTAAAGCATTTTATAAATCTTTTTTTTTCTCCTTAATGGAAGGGCCTGAACACTCAGCGCTGCACCTGCTAAAGTCATTATAAAGAGCCTTCAGGCTTTTGGCATTTGAGCATTTAAGAGCCAGCGACTGTGATCTGCACGGCAGAACAAGTGAGCGTGGGAAAAATACGTGCACCCTCCAACAAATATAACCACGAAATGACCTCTTAACCCCGCGACTCCCGTGTCGCCATTTAAAATGTGTGACTCTTGTCCACGTCGGCTGCTCGGGTCCAGTCCAGCGACGGCAGATTGTGTAGCGATCATCACGGAGACAACAAGACGCCATCCATTCTGACTAGAACAGAAAGCTAATCACAAGTCAATTAGTTTGAATCGGTTCAAATGTGACTGACGGGATCAGATGTATGTTTCGCTGAACTCCAACAGATTTCCATCACAGGTAGACGCGTCACTTCTCTCTTTAGGTCTAATCCGCAGCCCGACACGGGTCAGAGCGTCTGCCGAGTCCCGACATGACACCAGCGCCATTATCTTTTAATGAGACCGGTCCCCCAGCGTGAGAGACCGCATCTACTCGCTTTGGGTGCCCACATGACAGGAGGATTAATACGTTTTAATGAGTCAGCGGCGGGCAGAGCGACTGCGTTTGCTGGCCTCGGCTCGGAAGAGATGAGATCTGAGAGACTTTCCCTCAAATGACTCCCGCGGCCCGGCCGAGGTGGATTTGGATGCGAACGGGCGCTGATTAACAGCGGTGGCAGGGCGGGTCGGAAAGCTCTCGAACTCGTTGGGATTTCAAAGCGGGAGCCAAAGAGGGTCCAGAGATCTTTCGGTCCCAAGCTTCACATCCAGGGATGTTTTTTTTGTTGTTTTTTTTTAAAAGAAGTGCACTTCACTATTTAACTACAGCATTCAGATCTGTGTGCATCGGTGATTCTCCGGGGTTTCGCTCTACGCACTGCTGCATTACAGGGGAAAGAAACCGGTTCAACCCACAGCAAACTAACCACAAAAAATATATAAATATTTAAACAAATGGCAGCATCTTTTTTTTTTAAAAATCACATTAGCACAGGTTAGTTCCTGTTAGGTCACTGAACTGAAACTTGAGCTGAAAACTCCACAAAAAAAAAAAAAAAAAAAAGCAACTTGGCACCATTGATGTGGGCATCGTTTCAAAGAGCTCATATGCAAGCTGTCAACCAGCGGCACTGTGCATTATATATTTATCCGATATGGTATCTTTGAATCAGTGAAACAGGCCATTAAACAAATATGAGCCGAGCTACTCCAGCCTGCTGCAGCATTTACATTTCAGTATTTAAGCCCATTTGCCGGAGCGGCTGTTAATTCAGGCCCTGACCTGACACGACTTTGGCACGTGCTGGTGAAATTCAATCTTAAAAAATGTATGCATGTAGCACTCACATCGAGTCAACGCAGAAGATGTGACTCATTAAATATGTGGGCTAGAAACAGACATCCTCGTACATACAGTACAGTACACCGCACCGCATGTAATCTTTAAAGCTTCAATTTGTCCAAAAAATTATTTCACATTTCACACGGTCAACGGGTTCATTGAAATGAAATGAAACAGCGTTCGGACTTTGGCCTCGGCACGTTCGCGGCCGCGCGAGGCGATCGCTCTGCGCCTCGGTGGGGCCCGACGCCGCACGGCACGCGAGGCTGGGCAAAATGGCTTTGACGCACGCGCACGCCGTAAGATGAATGGGCTAACCAAAGTGCCCTGTGCTCGTTTCCTTCTCGGGGGAGAGTGGGGCCATTAAAAAAAAAAAGAAAAAAGGCAGATAACATGCAGTGTGATCCCAGCGGACGGCGATGCACAGCACAGCCGGGAGAAGCTGAGAGGTTATATAGAAGTGAGCAAACGGGGGAGACGGGTAACCATTACCACGGGGGCAGGTGAGTGCACCTGTGCAAAAAAAAAAAAGCACTTCTGCCGTGGGACTGAGTAAAAGACTTGCTAACGCGGAGATTTGTTGAAAGCGAAAAGGGGATTTGTGATATCCTCAATGAAAGGTGCCATCGCCGACAAGCACCTTGGCAGGTGTGAAGCTGTCACACTTAAAAGGCAGATTAGCAGCGTGCTGGTTTCTCTAGAACTTTAAATATATATATATATATATATATATATATATCAAATACGCAGGTGCAATGTGAGAACAGTTTTCCTGCACCGCTCTCTTTCCCTACGTTTGTTCTTTGTTTTCTGCGCCGACACTTCTCCGTCCCCGTCCCTCTCGCCGTCTCTTTGCCCTTTGGTGTCAGTTCTC